>JBBNAG010000014.1:237500-247500 GCA_039657325.1 Stephania cephalantha | reverse complement strand
AAAGTCAATGGGCAAATAGGTTCTTTCGGATCTCTAGCCAATAGCAAACGATGTCGAGTAGCTAGCTCATAGCGTCCGATTTGTGGTATAAAGAGAGAGAGAGGATAAGACAAAGACAAGAGGAAGAAGTAAGGCGACGCTTTACCTTAGCCTTTTCTTTTTTTTTATAAGGGCTTTGCCTTTGAAAGAAGAAGGGCTTAGGCATTCCGTCGAATCAGTAGTTAGGGGAATGGAATTGCTGTTTTCGGCTTTGCCATTCGAATTTGCTCTTAGAAAGGTAACTATCATCTCAGATAAGGCGACGGAAGGGAATGATTTCACATTAGTAAGGCAAGGAATAGGAGTAGCAGTCACTGGTCTTTCTTTAGCAGGGATAGATCGAAAAAGGGAGCAACTCGTAGAGGAATTCTACCTTTTGGTTTATCCTATACTATATACTATAATAGGCTCTTAGCCAGCTCAAGAATTCACTCTTTGTTGAGATGAGACAGTTGGGATGGAGCTTTCTCCCATAGCAAGAGAAGAGGGGATTTGGCTCTTTGAAGGACAACTACTATTTCATCAACAGCTATTGAATCCGGTCTTTGAGAATCCGTTGCACATGAATACACTGTTACAGAAGGAGCTGCACTGCAATAAGACGTCGGAGGAAAGTTCCTGAACCGAGCTCACTGAAGCATATGCCAGAAAAGGAATTTCGCCTAAAGCACACAAGGAATGGAATGGCATCCCGGGAAAATGGCTGAATCCGACTCTGAGATGATTTGGAATGCAGAAGGAGATTCTCCGACTATCTTTCTTTAATAGGCTACTTGGAATCCCGAGTAATAGAAGAATCATACAGGGGAAGGGGGGCTTTCTTAAGGATTCGATATCGCACGGGAAGTGAGATGCGATCTTTCCTCAAGCCCATGCCATCAGAGCTCAATTCCATCGAGGGGAACATTGGTCACTCCCAGCCTACTTAGGTTAGGTTAGGGCGCTAGAGTCAACTTCAACCACAGCAGGATCGGTGATAACAATATCATCACCGAGTACTGCGTATTTATCCAAAAGCTCACCAGGCCGAGCCTGCTCTGCAGCCCACCACACAACCATGTGATGGAGACAATGCAAATAAAGGCCAAGAAGCGTAGTATCCAAGCGGTTGTCCAGCCACAAAAGAAATATGATAGAACTTCCTCTTTACAAAGGGGATCTCGAAGATGTTCCAAGCTAGTGCGGAATTCACCACACTAGAGGCGAACGGCCGATCGAACAGATAACACATTATCTAGAACAGGAGTACCAAAGGCCAACTATCCGTGGCGGACTTCAAGTCGAAACAATATGTTTTCTGCTCGCCAACTAATCGATCTAGAGGTTTCAGTTGATCAAACGTACCATCAGTTGGTAAACGCTTGAGAACCCCTTACTACCACTTCGTGGTCTTCTTTGTTGTAGTATGTCAGAAATGTCACCTAAAATGCTTCTTTTTTTTTACAAAAGAAGAGTTCCAACGTTTCCAAAACGCTTCCCCGTGGAAGCCCAAGCTTAGTCCACTACTCAACTCAGGTTGGCGGGTGCTTGTGCATACAATAGTCTAAAATTCCTTAATCTTAGTCCTAGGAAGAAGGGGATATTCATTTCAGCCAATTTTCTTTGCTTGGGGGAGTTCCCCCAAACTCCTCGAAGTCCCACATCCAACTCCCAATAACAACTTCACCTCCTTAAAGCACTTCAAAGACAGCCGATTCAGCTTACTAAGATGTCTTCTGCTGGTATGGTACTTGCTTATGAATATGAATACTCTTGGCAGGAAAACTAGGGGATTTGGCACAGCACGCACCCTTGTGAAAGAGCGTTATCACCCTTTTCATAATGAAACTGACTATGTCATAGCCTCATTCGTGGACTCGTGCTGCTAATAAAAACCTTTCATTCACTTCGAAACCAAGACTAACGGATTCTTTATGGAGGGGAAGGAAAAGACAGGTTAAGCCTAGAGAGTAGAGTAGTGTGTGGAACTGAACTGAGCATACGCTAGAATCACGCGCATTAAGGGCAGCTTCTGCTAGGCAATCATCTTCTAATTCATTTTTTTCTACAAACCTAGGCATTTGACGCTACTTTTCAATGTTAACCTTCTTGACCGCAGAATGAAGGAAGTAGCAACTCCAGGAAAAATGTATGAAAATAACCACACCTCCCTGCACTCGGCTTGTCCTACCGTGTCGTTAGATGGTCTGAGTGGCTGTCAAATGGGTAGCTGGCTCTACGAACCTATCCATATAGAGTCCCGTAGGAGTCGCAACTCCGCGAGTGAAAGCCCCTCCCTCACTTCACTTCCCGATTTTTCAATACAGCGAAGCGTGGTTGGCAGCCGGGACCTTTCCAACCATTTTCTGCTCGAGTTCCAGTTTCAGCTTGATAGCTATATCTTTCCTTTTTGAACTTCACATATAGCTCATCAGCTTGTGACTTCGCACTCTCAGTTTCGAGATTGGGAATCGACGGAACTGCCCTTTCTTAATTAGAAAGGTTATTTAGGTAGCTTAGCAGGTTAGATTTACTGAAGGTAATTCAATCGCTGAACGTTCCTATCTAAGAGTTTTCAATTTCCCATGGAATCAGGGGGGTTTTCCTCGCAACACTGGTAGTGTTTGCTTTCCCTTGCTTGGTAATTTATCTTTGCGATCCCTTTTCTTACTTAGCTTCTCAAAAAGGGCGAAGGAGGACTTCGCTAGTTGCGCAGTTTCAAAAGAATAAGTAGGGGCTACTTCCTTCCTTAGGTGCACCCTCTCAAATAGGGGTGAGTGCTTTATGAAACCACCGCAATCCATTGGGTTTTCTTCCCATTTCAAAAGAGTTTGATTTGATCTTCGCGGGAACGTCGTTGGGATGTAGATCCTTAGTCTCACAGGGAGGAGTTGTTTTCTTTCCTTCAAACACTGTGGTTTCAGCCTGATAATGGAACGGCCCGCCTGGCCACTATGAATGAATATTACGTCAATAGAGTAAGTCGTTCTTTCCGTTGTGCCCTTAACACGAAGCTAGGGCAGCGATGCGAACGCTTGTGAGTGCATTAAGTAAGTGCTGGTACGAAGCAGGTCAATTGTGCAGGAGCGAGCCCTGGCCTTGGAAGCCATCCATTCAAGCCTTCCCGGTTTGGTTTTTTATCGGAGTTTTCCAATCCATATGATATGGCTTTAAAGCTTCCTAGCCTGGGTTGCTGTGAAGCATGAAAACATGAGCGAGCTCAGTCTTTCGCTACTCGTGCGACCCTGCGTCATGGCTTTCAGAAGGGCCTAAAGTGCATGATGATTCGATTTCCGAAATATATAACAAGGCCTCCTCTTGCTGTCCTCTTTCTTTCTCTCTCCTATTGACATAGCAAAGTATGGTTCTATTGAGCGTGATACCCCCGCTATGGTGGCAATCTTATCTTATAATAGAAATCAAAGCATTAGTAAAGTAACTTCCAAACCGAATAGAAAGAAATGACATGAAATAAGGATTGATGGGGAGCGACTCTGACTTACTGAGGCAAGCTCGTCCTGAAAAATGCTCTATGGCCGAGACCACGCAATCTTGATGCCAATGGAAGGAATCCTCCCATGGGCGCCACTCTACCTACATCATGTTAAAGAGGGATTTGGTAAGATGAAAGTAAGCCGAAGTGAATTCATTCCATGATGAGCAACGGGAGTAACTAACCTTCTCAGTGGTTAACATGTCAATCTGGGCCCGGTTCACGTCAGCTTGGTGGGCCATGCCACGCCTCTTCCTATTACTTGTTCACCACTTCCTTTTCCGTTCCAAGGGCTCTGAGTCTTTGAGGATGGGGCAACAGAAGTCGAAGTACTCATATCTCCGTTCAGAAAGAGGCTCGACCAATAAGGAGAGGTAAACGAATACTCCTTCGCTTACTCATTCCTCTGTATGGCTTGGGGGTTGGCTTGCTTGGGCGACTAAAAAGAAAGTAGGAGTTCTACTTATGATATCTCCTAGCTGGCTTGCCGGACTGACCGACTAGTAGTTCTAATACCTCCCCTCCACATCCTTTGCTTGCTGCTTAGGGGTTGCTGGTTCGGGAAAGGAGTAGAACTTGAGGTACGAAGTAGCTCGAGTGATAGCGAGAGGGCTCAGACTATTCATTCACAGATAAGTTCACCTAAGAAGGGGCGAAGGCTACTTATAAGGTATAAGCTTCTTCGAGAAGAAGTTGAGAGAAGGAATGCAAGGTTGACTCTTTAGTCTTCGGCAGGAGGAGAAGTGGATTCCCTTCCAAAGAACAAGGAATCCTTGATGCTTCTCAAATGTCTTGAAGAATGCTCTCCTTGATGTGAGGTAAATGTGAGGGAAAGAAAGAAGTGAAGGGCTAAGTCAGTTCACAGTTAAACTCCGAGAGGGGAGTATGAATTCCACTCCGATCCTAGTTAGCCGAGTAGCTTTAAAGCAATCTACCTTTAGCTAATAGCTAGATTAGTTCTCCCCAATACTGATTAGTTGGTCGAGCACCTTGTCCCCTATTCCTTCGATCGGAACTGGCAACTTAACGTCTTCCCCCCTTCCCTGGGGTATCCCCCCTCCCGCTAGTTGGTTGGTTGGCTGACTTGAGCTAACAAGGGGCTTAGTTCAGGTGCCGCACGCTTTCCTTAGCAAGCAGAGTGCTAAGGCCGTGACAAGTGGTAGCAGAGCCAGGTTAGGTGGGGAGTAGCCTTTGTTGTAGGAAGTCCTCATAGTAAGCGCATATGAGGTGGCTAATCCGGACCAGGTTCGAGAAGGGGTCCCAAGCAGAAGAGGAGAAAGAGAATATGCACCATTCCTCCTATGGAGACTGGTCTCTATGAGGAAGGAGAGAGCCTTGAGTCAGAATTAGAAGAGCTTAAAGGAGAGATTCAAGAATCACTCTATGCTTGGATGGATAAAGAAGCAAAGGAAAAGGGGGCATTCCAAAACTGCACTTTGGAAGAAAGCGGCCACTCTACAAGAAAAGATAGAAGAAATGTGCTGGGACTTAAAGCAGAAATGCCGCAGGCAGCAACATCTTCGCCGGATGTTCTAAAGCAGACGAAAGCTGGAAGCAGATCAGAAGAACGATAAGATAAACTTTCAGTAGTGAGGGGTGCTGATGAGCGAGAAGAGGCTATGGGAACAACGCTTTGACTGCAAGAGATCCCATGAAAACTATTTTGATATTGAAAAAATGGAATGAAGGTAACCCCCAAGACAAAGCACTTTCTTTCCTTTGAAAGAAGCTAAGCATATAATAACCAAGAAGGCAGAAAAGGGATCCTTTCATGCGATTCAATCTCAAATCAGGGGATTCCATGGTCAATAGATAGGCAATTCAATAAGTTCAACTGGAAAAGGGACTCTTCAGTCTGAAAAAAGGAGTCTGTACTCTGCTCGCATAGCAAAGACACTGACAGCATCACACGGAGGCATTTAGGATTTCTCGTATATTGGCTTCATAGATCCATTATCAAAGTTTCACCAGCAAGTCTCATTTCAGAGCACTTCTTCAACATAGCTGTACATCTGAATATCGGGACTCAAGTTGCCTTTGGGGTTCTGGTCACAGCGAACTTGTACAACGACTTTCATGCTATAGTCGATAGATCTCGACGCGGTTTTCCGGATTCTGTCAGAGTGCTGGCAAAATTCCATTTGCTGCAGGCATGGTGTTGGGAAAATTTTCCGAATAGAAGAGCATCCCTGAGCAATTCAAGAGGCGCATCGTTTTCAAGGATAGTTAGATGGCATAGAGTAAGCTCGATCTCCGCGGAAGATATTAACATGAAATTCCATGTCTGGAGGCCGTATTCTCAGGGGTCAAGCAAGTAGAAGGCCCCAAAGTCTATGACAAGGCTTTCAAGATTCATAACAATGTCCTCCCGCACTGCGTAATACTCAATTTCTTTCTTTTTCTTATTTTTTCGAAGGAAATTTACTTTACTAGCAGCATTATGAACAATCAGGTAAGAAAATCGAAATGGAGTACCCTGAGGTAGATTACAACCCTCATCGTGTAGGGCTACAATTTGGATTCGACCAGGGACTGCCAAGCAAATATCCGCCTACATCACCACTTTTGAAGGAGGATCGGGAACCAGCTAAGGCACCGTAGCGTCCCCTAAAGGCGTAACTGACAGGTTCTGTTCTATCTGCCCATCCGAGTCATCCCGTACTCCAAAAAGCAGAGGTGAGGTCCGGAGAGTGGGACGGATCTACCTGGCCAAGGTGCCAATGTAAAGTGGTTCTCCGAAATGTTGAAATATGGCTCGTGCTTTTCGGGAAGGCAGGTCCGATCAGTCCTTCTCCAATTAGCATCTCGCCTGATCTCTGCTGAGTGAATAGCAGCAAGTGCTAGTTCCAATCAGTAAGAATTTGATGCGCGGGATCTTTACTGTGACGAGTAAGAAAAGATGAAGTACTACGGATATCATAGCTTTATAAAAAGTGATTCAAATCAGTGAACTGTAATCGTCCAAGCCAGCGGGTAAGGTGAACCAGACCGGGCAGGTGAACGAACAAGGAAAGTAGAGGATTCAGATTCGGATAGGCGAGTCAAGGCGTTTGTGTGAAAACTCTATCTGTCTAAAATAGAGATGGGAAGAACAGAGGAAGCAAGGCAAGCTAAACCATTCCATTAGCTTCGGAGGGGGGCAATTCCGCACCCTCGGAGGGCGTTAGCACTTGACTGTTGATGCATTTATCAGTTCCATCTTAGGCGGTAAGCACAGGAGTTTGATTGCTGGAATGACATTCTCGGGACAAGACCCTTTCCTACCCTTCGAGGTACGTACCTTTTCTTCAAGGAAGCATAAACACGCCGGTTCATTTATAACTTTCCCTTACCCATTGAACGAGGAGACGGGAGTGAGAGGGTGATATAAGACGGAAGCAAAGAAAGATTCAGCGAGTGACTAGTTTGCTGATGAGGGAGAGAGAAGGAAAGGCCGAAACGAGATTGCCATTCCCCGATTAGGGCTCAGGTCTGGTTCAAAAGGCAAGGGGCGAAGCGGTTCCGCTCGGGACTCTCTTAGGAGCTAGGTAAGATAGTCAGGCCTGCTTTTTTGAATATCCTTTACTGCCTTCCTTTATCAGACCAGACTGTTCTAAGAGGGCAGGGGAGACGGAGAACGAATCTCATACAGTACAGCTATGATCGGGCAATAGCGCAGATAAGATCAGACTGAATGTGTGAAGGATATGGTTCTGGTTCTCTTCTGTCCCGTTCCTTCAATCAAAGAACAATCCAAGCCCAGGGCTAGTGCCAGCGCATAGTCAAAGTCTTCCCTGCTTGCCTAACCTCCACTCCTTCTAGTCGAGTGTCTTGCGACGCATTTAACGATGAGAGAAGGCGATACCGAAGAGAAGAAGTCAAGGACACTGGCTACTCTATCAACTCAATTTCGTTGCGTAAGTGAGGATGCCAGTCATCAGAGTCTGAACTTGAAATCTTTCGTAGGCTCATCTCGTCGATTGGCATTCCGATCCTGTATCATTCATAGATAGTCGGCACTTTTAGTCATAGGCTATCGCCCATTCCTGATAGCCGCAGCTCTGCCCGTTCCCTATTCCATTAAAGAAAGAATGGGAATTGATCTGACAACGGCGGGGCTAAATCCATCTCTTTCCATCTCTCTTTTCGCAAAACTTGCTTGCTTTCATGAAGCCGACCTTAACAGACATCTCTTCGATTTTCGTAGATGGAAGATCGATCCGGTGAATCAATTCAATTAGATGCCGCTTACCGCACTATAAGGATAAAAAAGAAAAAGGAAGAGAAAGAGAGCCTATTCAAGGAGTATGTGGAGCACTATTATCTGAAGTAATAGGCTATGGCATCTGCACCCGCTACAGAAACTTTCAAAGCGCTTTCTCAACCTCCCATTGCTCTATCTCCGATAGCACGTAGCCGATAATGAAGACAGATATATAGAAAGTGTGCCGCGTGTGATTGATGCATAGGAGCAGCTAACTTCTTAGTTACCTAATACCGAATCCTTCCTTCTCCTATCCTCTTGGGAAAGAAAGCAGCTGTTTCCCACCCCTCAGGAAAGTAGGAAAGATCGTATAAAGAAGAGTCACAAGCTCTTTTTAGGCCTTTAAAGAAAGAGGCTTCAGTCATCGGTTCGAATCCGAATAAGGGCTTTTCTTCTTTCTTTTTTTCGGTATGCCGCTCCGCGAGCAAGGAGCGCCGCGAGCAGAGCGAGAGAACGAAGTGGGCTGTGGTGATGTCAGAATTTGGACCTATTTGTATCTATTTAGTGATCAGTCCGCTAGTTTCTTTGATCCCACTCGGTGTTCCTTTTCCATTTGCTTCCAATAGTTCGACCTATCCAGAAAAATTGTCGGCCTACATAAAAAAGATAGCCCAAGTTTCGTTTCATCTTCTTTCCTCCATTCTTTTCTCCATTTCTTTTTGAGTACTCAAAAAAAGCTTTCGCTTTCTTCTTTCTTATATATATTTCAAATATTTGATTTCATTTTCTTCGTTTTTTTTTTTCATTTTTTGATTCATTTTTGTGGGAGTTTGATGACCCGGCTTTCGGGAACAAAAGGATTCTTCCATCTGAGGGCTCGCAAGCTACGAGCATAGGCCCAGCTCCTAACAGGAATGTAGCCGGCCCTTCTAATCCTGGGCCGATGGAAATTCCCCTGTCTACAATTTCTCAGGATCTTATATGGGATTCCCTTTACTAAAAAAAACCAATGAGTCTTTTCAGAGAAATTCAGAAAGCACACAAGGCGATCGGGGAGCACATCCTCGAATTGAGGAGACAGGAAGGGATGCAGCTCCCAGGTGGCTTCAAGACGGAGCGCTTGGTGGAAATGCTTGAAGAGAAGTATGGCGCGCAAGAGATGATTCCCATAGAGCGAGATATGCGCGAAAATGGTATTTCTTCTAAATTTTATAAGGAGACCAAGACTTTTTTGAATCTTTTAAAGCGAGATGGAGTGACAGAGAAACTATTACGAAATGAATGGAATGGTCGATGCTAAATCGTGGAGATGTTAGAAGGTGCAAAAAATAGGTGCCGGAGCTGCTACAATTGCTTCAGCGGGAGCTGCTGTCGGTATTGGAAACGTCCCTAGTTCCTCGATCCATTCCGTGGCGCGAAATCCATCATTGGCTAAACAATCATTTGGTTATGCGATTTTGGGCTTTGCTCTAACCGAAGCTATTGCATTGTTTGCCTTAATGATGGCGTTTTTCATCTTATTTGTATTCCGAAGGTATTGCACAGGAAAAAGGTTTTGGGCTGGTCGATCTAATTTCCGGACTATCTGGCTGGGAGACCAAACTCTTGGGCTTTGGAATATTTCTTCTTCTGTTTCTGTTTCTTTTTTTGCTTTACGTTTTCTTTTCCTTTGATTTCCGAAAAATCAAAGAAACAGAGGAGAAAAACCATCAGTCTGCCAAATCTATAGGGGGCGCGGTTGTTCACGAATTTTCTTATAGTTGGGTCAAAGGAGTCTCCCTCAAACCCACTTTTCTTTTTAAGAATGGCATCAAAGTTATCAATGATAGCCTTCCATTTAATGGGTCTCGACTTCTCCGCTATAATTTTCCCAGTAGTTCTTATAGGAGCTATAGCCGTTTCATTACTAAAAGAGTACTTTCAATGTGTATAAAAGCACAGAGAAAGGAGGCCCCCAGTCCAAGTATCATAGCATGGTAAGGTGGCTTGAGCTGGGGGAAGGGGTAGTGGAGATGGTGGGCCCCCTAAAATTCAAGCTGATCGAAAAAAGACTGAGAAAAGAAAGAAGGGACACCTTAGACTAGACTTTATATAAAAAATTTCTTTATAATAGAATAGTGTTCAGTTCAAAATCTTTTCTAGTTTTAGTCGCATCAAGGAAGCTTTTATTTACCGGGATTGGCTTGTGAAAAGGCTACTCTGGAAAGGCTGACTTTCAAGGTCTATCCCCTCAACCCCCGTAATGCAATGGAACGTTTTATCTACGACCTACCGAGCACTGAGCCTTGAGCCGAAAGTCTAGATTC
>JBBNAG010000014.1:210000-227500 GCA_039657325.1 Stephania cephalantha | reverse complement strand
CTTCTTTACCAAAAGAGACCAGTTTCAGCGGTGAAAGACAGAAATTCTCTGCTAACACGGATTTTTGAATCTCCAAAACATCTGTCTCCTCGAGGGGATAGTTATCTCTTTCACGACGCAACTCAAAAAAGACATTTCCAATTTCTACAGAAAGCTGAGACACGGATAACTCCTTATTCATTCACAGCTTTACCCCTTCCTATTTTATGAGCATTCCGCTTTACTTGACTAAACCCCGCTTACAGCTTTAGGGCAGGTGTTCGTTAGAGCTCGGACAACAGGAATATGGCATTAACGATCCTAAGCTTATGAATGTGAAGCTGCTTCTTCAGAAAGATTATGGTAAGTTGCGTTACGTTAACGCCCTTACCAATCAAGTTCTTTCGCGTTATATTATAATAGACATCCCTCCACTCAACGACTTTCCTTCAAAAAGAACTCTCTTCAAGCGGAGCGAGGACTTAGATCAGAGGAAAGGTAGCGAAGTGAGTGAAGGTATTTCTTCAAGCCAGTTCCAGAGTGGAAAGGTAGCTCAGTAGAATATGCCAGAAAGCAAAGCGAAGAACCAAGACAGCCAGCTTTTTAGGCAACAAGCATTCTTTATCTTGTGGGGGACTTCCATAAGGAGAATTGTTATGACAGAAAGAACTCCATAAAGAACTAACCCGAAGGCGCTGACATGGTGGGCGAGTAAGCCGGCTCAACGGCAGGCTTCTCTGGTGCGGTATCCCTGACATCAGTTACAAATCTTCCTCTCTCCTCTGGTCCCGCGGTTGAGTTCTTTCATTTTATAGAGAGAAAATCGTGTGATTACAGTTATGTCTTCATCTTTTTTATTTATATGAAAGCTAGCGAGTCCGCATCACTGGAGCACTACACTAGCGGGAGACCTATTATATTAGATAGAATAGGAAATTGGCACGCACAAGCAAGAAAATGTAAGCGTCTAACACGCAAGGGCCTTGCTTCTTTGGTCTTTTCACACACGATAAAAGCCATTCTTTTGGGCTTAGTTTACTGCCGGAATTCGGAAAGATTATTGGTTCATCTTTTCTTTTTCTGTATGAGCGAGTCAAGAATGGAAGCTTTTGCTAATCCAAAACGACACTTTAAATGATCTGTAGGGTCTTGTCTTAGGACCTCTCAAAAGGTGCGAAAAAGGGCTTTCTTTTTTAGTAGCATCTGCCCTTCTCAGTCGAGCTTTCATCTGTCTCGATCCTAGGCCTATATGGAGATAGTTCGTTAGTATGCCCATTTTTCCTTAGTCAAAGGGCGTGTTAAAAGAAGCTTCTAGGTCAGTAGTCTATTAGCATGCGATAATTCAAGCTAAAGTAAGAAAAGGGATGCGCTTTCGCGCTAGTCGCTCATCCGTAGCTTGGTCTTGACGCATGCCAAAAAAGCGGGACGTAGAAAGGAAATATCAAAATGAAGTAGAGGACGTAGCTGGCGCACAAGACGAAGGAGGACAGAGGGGGTTCGGGGGAGGAGCTCTCGGCACATGGTCAGTCGGCGGTTGACGAGTCAAGGCGCTTCCTCTTCTTTTTTATATATAGATGCGGGTGGAGAAGGAATTATGATCTGCGGTTCGGCTCTTTCTTTATTATTAATAAATGTATTTCCGCTTGTGGGAGTTGCAGAAGCTAATACAAATATTATACCAATCAAAATCCGTAGAATAAGGCAAAGGGGCGGGTGAAAACCCAACATGGTAGGACGGGGAGGCAAAGATGGTGGGCACAGCCAGCCCTGTAGGTGGAGGCACACGAAGACCACACACATATCTGTTTTGAATCTATATCCCACGCTCATCCAAACCGGCCTCAAAAAGCGATCGGAAAGCGAAGCCCTTCCTTCCAATCCAAGCCAGCTTCTCCTTCGCCCCTCTCCCCCAGTTTTTTCTTAGTAAGCAACTCCTTTCCTTCCCCGGAACACTTTCTTAAAGTCCCTGAACTATAGTCCGAAAGAATCCTTAACGTAGGGAGAATCTTGAGCGAGTAGAGAACAGAATAGTATAGAACGCTTCCCGCATTTCCGACCTTTGGGAAGTAAATGGAGTCAGGGCTGACCCGCTAGAAAGCTCACCTGAGACCACAGTTCTCCTGCCGCATGGACAAACTGCATTAGCCACTGCCAAGAAGCTAAGTCAAAAGGGAAAGACACAAAGCCCTTCTTTCACCCACCAGTATGAATGGACACTGATTTCTTCTTGCGAGCCCTCTTAGTCTTAGCTTTTGAGGCGCTTTACCCAAAGAATGGAATACCCACGGAGTCTGCCATCGCTTCATCGGAGCACTCATCTGGTCTGCTTCACCTTAATTGTTATTTGAACAAGTCAAAGTGGGCAAACTTTCATTTTCAGTTCCACTAATCATTTGCGGGAAATGGGTGCTACTCAGATGCTTCGCTGACATAATATTCATTTGTCTAAAACGAACCGCTACTCGAATCCTAAACGGCGGGAAGGGATCGAAAAAGAAGTTCCATGACTACACCCAATCAAACTACTCCAACCACACGCTCTGATACCACACCACGTGTTGGGGAGCGCTGTCATCGAAGTCAGGATTTGAAGAGCTTTTAAGCAGGTGGACACAACCAAAAAACAAGAGGAAAGAGAGCACCGGCTACGAGAGCAGTACCACAAACCCAAGGATCCAAGGACCGAAGGTCGACCTTGAGGTCAAGACCTCGACCGACTATCATGAACGAAGTGAGGGAAGGAGTTCGGATTAGATCCCTTAGGAGAGAGACGGAAGGTATTAAGAAATAGAATCAGGTCTTTGACGATCCAGTATTAGCTAGCAAGTGTATGGACTCAGACTTTGATGACTCCCTAGTGGCCAGGGAAGCCTTAGCTTCACCAGTGTGCCAGATAGCTACTTTTGTCCCGTTTAAGCTGAAGCATAAGATTCTCGGATTTGTGCCCAGCGTGTGATCACAGCCGGTACCGCATTTCTTTTTTCTTGAGGAGGGAGCCTGTGTCAGGGCGGACGGGAATGCCTACCCCTCGAAATCAGTCTTCCTCCGTGCTTTCCCTGGTTCCGGTTTACCTGTCGAAGGGTAGTAGGGACTTACTTTAGGAAGACTGATTTCTTATATACGACGGACCTACCTCTTTCAGCAAACTCTAAGGGGGCGGAAAAGCTTTCTATCTATCAGGCTTTGACAACAGACCGGCTGTCAATACGGCTTAAAGAACGGCGCTTCCCAAGCTTTAGTTACAGGGAAGGCGCTAGGAAGAATGAAAGGCCCTTCTTTTTTCGCCGGCCTTACTTCTTGGATAATAGGGGATCCTTAGTTGGTCGAAAGCAAGAGTGAAGAGTCGACGTTCACCACAGAACAGAAAGCATAGCTTTTCTTATTTCTCGGTGATTAGAAGTTGGGCAAGCGAACCACAGAGACCATTTCACAAGCTTACTGGTTGTATGAAGAAAAAGCATTCAAATAAATCTTCTTTAAGATCCTTCTCTTTCTCTTGTTCCGTGTCCGAAGGTTCCCGTAACAGTAGCTATGGTACGATCTGTAGCTGGTAGTCGGTGGATGCGCTAATGGTAGGTGCGCGAATAATAGTAGTTGTCCGAAAGGGGATGGCATGCCTAAAGCTAATTGGATTTGTAGTCCGATGTGGTAACTGACCTAGGGAAGTAACTGGTTCGATAGGACCTGGAGAACTTCGAAGCTTATTGGTCCCTCGCTGCATTAACAGAACAGTCAAACTAAGAGGAAATGCCTCGATCGGGTGATCTTTCTGATGCCACCCCTCTTCCCTATTTGTTAACGAAATGGGCTACGTCACTCAAGATGAATGATCTAGAAATGGGAAGCCGGTTGAAGCCTTTTTTATTTATATCCACGGATTGATGTCTTTCCGAGAGCTTATCAACTGGATCCATGAGCAAGACGATACAATCATATACCAACCAACAACATCTTTTCCTTGGGACAAATAAAGAAGAAGAAGACTAGTTTTCGGCCTTGATCTATAGGGGCGCTAGTTGAAGTTTATCCCTCTCTCTGTTGGTGGGAACCCATGTTCCGCAGTCCTTGTCCGTGTTGGAACTGTTGATGGCAGTACCGCTCCACTACGAGATGCTTGAAAGTCGATGTCTCAATGTTCCCAAGAGTAGCATCGAGCCCCGAAACGGCAAGCCATGCTTCAAGCTAAGTCAGTCGGGATCTAATTTCTTGCTAAACTGAAGGAACGATCTCTGTCGAAGATTCTCATTCTGAACCTATAACCTGCCTAGCTCTCTTCTTTTTTAAGTAGGGGATCCTACCTTAGGAACTGCCGCGAAATTATGGATCTATTTGCAATCGATAACTCCCGCTTTCACCTTCAACCTGGAGAGCACTGATGAATTCCCCGATGGGGGCTCAACACTAATTTCTCCAAAAGCAAGGGATGCAAAAGACGGGAATGAAGGGGACACCACGTCGGGGGTAATAAAAAGCACTGTAGGGGTTCCGGCCAAGCGAGCATCTCAATACAATACCCAACTTTCTGTTTAAGAAAACTTCATTGACCGAGAGTTTCTATTCCGAACCGGTTAAAGACCTAGCCACGAGACCAACTCAGGCTCCGGGCAGTCGTAAAAGATCAATTCCCAGATGCTCTTACTCGACGTCCCACAGCGCATTCAATTGAAAACAGAGCACCGGAGAATTTCACTCTAACAACAGCGGATGCATTGAGGAGACCAAGAGCGTCTAGAGCTTCTATTGCACCTGCACCAACAGCTTATTCTCATACTCCCACACCGGTTACTGGTTGATCGGATACGAGAACTCTTGCACCGGGAATTCAACTAACTGCTGATTCCAGGGATGTGGATATTCCCACTTCTTTCTCTTCCTCAACAACGGCAACAGTAAGACCGGAAACTTCCTTATAGTAGCCCACTCACTAAGGGGTCAAAGAAGAGTTCGTTGCTAAATCAGATGTTCTTTCACGCATTCACAGCTGATGTGCGACATCTCATAAGACTTTAGACGACATCAACAACGGATATGCGACATAATTCCATATATTAAGATATGTGAACAGCGGATCTGCGACACAATCTTACTCTCTGCAGCGGATATGCGACATAATTACATATAGCATGTTATACATCATGCTCCTTGGGATTGGCCCGAAGTAGGTTAAGCAGGGTCTCCCTTGTAAGCGGATTGCTCCAGTGTTAGGCCGGAACGGAGTGTCCGCGGATATTCTCACAAAGCCCGAGAAGACAATAGGTTTTTCTTCCTTGCATCGAGCAGGGCCCCTTGGGTTCTTGTATGGCTGATGTCTAGTGTACTTTTGGGAGTGTTTAAGCCGCACGTACCACTCTCCTTAGTCTCTCTGCTTCGTTATGCGAGGCCGCGTCTTCAATCAAATCACGATTACGTTGACGACGAACTTCTTCGGCTTAGCCTTCGGGACTCTTATTATGTCATCGTGAGTCTGGATAATGTATTTGACTTTAGACACTCAGGTTTCCGAGTGCTGTTGCCTTGGTGCTTTCTTTTAGAATCGTCTCGGTCTTGGAATCTTCTTCTTCACTATCAAAAGGGCCATCCACGTACATTTTTGCGTCGGCGCAGTATGCTTCAAGCCCTTTGAAGGGTTTCCGATCAGCGAACACAACTTTTTGATTTTATGGTACTTCCGCCTGCGCACTTGTCTGTCTCTAAATGTCTACCTACTTGAGGCATTGATGAAAGGTGGACGGTACTATCCGGTTGTCATGGATCCATGGCCGCCCTAAGAGAAGACTAAAATAGGTCTCGTTATCAATGACGTAACAAGTGACCTCTGTCTTGAGTTTTTCAACCTGAAACTTCAGGCGAATTTTCCCAAGAGCCTTTTGTGCTTTAGCATTGTACCCTTGGATTATAGTCTTGGTGTGGATTTCCTGGGACTTTCCTTCTTACCTTCTGACTTTCGTGCCCACTACGCCCCAATTATCATTGCCTTTCTATAAGTGATTCTTCGCTGTCTTTCTGGCAGCTATCTTCCTAAACAGGAGGGGATAGAGACTTGACTGCCACCGGAGGTAACTTCACTACCTAAAGAGATGGTATCGGTAAAAGATAAACTAAGGAAGAGCTATAAGGGAGAACCTCTTTGGTAGGCATGGAACTCACTCGCTCTACTAGGCCCCCTAGGCTTTGAAGTTCAGAGTTATTCCTTCAAGTTATTCTAACAGTTGAAAGAATGGCACAGTCTGATAACTGTTCTGTTATACTATAAAGGAAGAGTCGTAAGGTTTACGAAGTCCTTACCCCGACTTATCCTAGTGCTACTCCTACAACAGCTATCTACTAGCAAGACTACTGTAATAAGGAAAGTAATCCTAGCACTACTAAAAGTTAAGCATGTCTATCGGTCGATTTCCCTCATGCAGGAAATCTAACGAGATCTTCTTATTCATTCACGGTCTTACTTATAAAAGTAGAGAAGCGCTCCTATTTGTATCTTATCTAAGACCCCCGTAAGAGAGGGATGAGATTCTCGATCTTTCTTCTCTTATGATATATCCCGCATTTACATACTCCTTCCTCTTCTTGCCTGATACAGAGAAGAAGGCTTCAAGCACAACCATTGATCGACCTGTGGGATTTCACTAATGTAAATATGATGGATAAGAGGAACTTATCTATGAGCTAGAGGAGTGAGGCTAAGCTATATGCTACCCTATCTTATTAAACCTGAAATGAAAGATCTTGAGACTGGCTGGAACAAAGGGATACTTATATCTTGAAAGGTAGCCGGCTGCTACTAATAAGAATCTAACTCCTTTCTGAGGAAAGACCTTCCCCTTCTTTAGGAGTGAAAGAAAGCGCCTTTGAACCCCTCCCTTATAGTTAGCCCGGAGTGGGAAAGCATTTAGCCATTCGTAGATGTAGGGGAATCGAAAAAAGCATCTTTGAAGGAATTATCTAATAAGATATTTTCCTATGCTTTCTTAGTTAGAAGAAGAAAGTCTCCCCTTGGCTACTTACTTAGGTAAATCAGTTCCTTCTCTAAGACCTAACTACGCTGTCGAGGGAGCTCTTGAAAGAGCCCATCCCAAGTACACAGATTTTTTCTTTCCCGAGCTTGCCCAACCTAGTAAAGGGGCGAAAGATGCTCGACTGTAAAGGAGAGGGGCGAAGGAGATAGAGCAGAGTCTGGTATTTGTATGTCCCGCGATGGATAAAGAAATGTCTGCTTTCTATTAAACCGCCTCAAAGCCCTATACTATACGGTTCAATTCAAAAGTAGAACCTGTGAGACTCTTGGTTTCCTAGTTCCATATAGTGAGTCTTCCGGAGATGCGAGGAAGGATAAAGCACGATTCAGTCTTCACATGCTATTGAAACCACCCTGCGAAGAAAAGGTTCCCAGGCCTATTTATTAGAAAATACTTTTCGAATTTTTAGAGAAGAGAGCATATGCAAAATGTAACCCGATTCTTTTTTATTTTATTCATTCTTTCCCGTGCGGGTCTTACTCCTCAACTCTAAACCAAATAAGAGCGCAGGAGCTGGAACTTTTCATTCGTATTAAATAGAATCTACTTCCCTGACGTGCCACACCAACCCTCTCGATCGATATAGAACGATGCTTTCTCAGGATCCAAACCTCAAAGAAAGGGCATACGCTTTATCGCTATATACGAACTGATGAGATGATGTCCGAATTCAGCCATGGTGGCTCGACGAATGGACTTACTCACTTCTTTACGTACTTTGGTGATTCAATCGCTTGACCGAATCAATCTACCTGGGTGGAAGTCAGAGTCATCACGGGGAATGTTCGTTCGATCTTTACTACATCTCCGCTTACGCGACTCAATCAGCAGGCTAAGATGTTGGCTTGATCTATTCCTCACCTATATTATATAAGGAATCAAAGTTCTCCGCTCGAAACCTCACTATCGGAACAGGGAGGGTGAGAACATAGAAGACTGATATTCATTTTCGGTACAGCTCCCGGGATGGATGCAAGGAGAATGGATAGCGATCAATAGATGCGAAAGGGAGGGCGGAACTAGATGGATGCTTGCATTAGCGGTTGAGGTGCTGGGAGAGAAAGTCGTAGCCACAATCTCGAACATGCATAAAGCGACCGACTTTTTCGCGTGAGCTAATTCAGTCAGAAACCATATGGTTTAGGGATGAACAAAAAACTATATGCTCCTCTCTCGTTCGGCCGTAGGAATAAGTGGGAGTGAGAGCCGAAACAGGGAAGGAATTGACGCAAAAGCGGTGTAGCCTTGAACCTAATTGCATAATGAGTGAGCCGGGAAACGGGAAGAGCTAGCGGACAATTCAGCATTTTTTTTAATATTAAATCAATCAATTCGCCTTCACCTTCGGAATTGTGCTAGCCTCTATATCACGGGAAAGGGTGCAAGAGAGATGGGGCAACTACCTTTCCTTTCGGGCCTACCCAACCTAGATAGACCAACACCTCCGAAGAGTTAATTTGGAATAGTAATAGCTCCCCCGGGTTCTACTGAAATATGAATTCAGCCTGGGGAAGGATTGCATCAGGCTCCGCACCTCGGTTAACTATGGATTCTAAACCTTGTCCCATTCGATACCATCTCAATTCACATCGACCCTGCTGCTCGTATATTAACTTCCCCGGACATTCAGGCAGGAAATAGCTAGATTCTCAAACAGCTTATTCTGATTTAATAGCTTACACCGGCAACCGTAAGAGCAGATAGGCAAACTAGGGCCTCAAGCCTAAACCTTTCGGAGCCTCTTTGCACTCACTCCCTTAAGGGTTAATTCAGCTGTGCGAGGAAGATGAAAAGTCAATCTATGCCACTAGCTCCAGTCTCACAGCTACTGATTAACTTCCTCCAGGTTGAGAAAGACCCAGGGGGAGTTCTTCTTAAATTGAATTAATTAATTTCTCGATGGGAACCTCTTAATAGAGTGGAAAACCAAGCCAAGATTCATCGCCCGAAAGCACAGCACACTTTCTAGGAGTGGAGGAATCGGGTTGAAGTCAAAGCATGATCTACAATTGGACTTGTCCACATCGGTTCTATGTGAATTTCAGCCAATTCTTTCTTACCACAGGAGAAAGTACTTTACTTAAATAATTTCGTCTCATTGGGCTCTATATCTAGGATAAGCATTCGATTGTTCTAGCAGAAAAAAATCACCACAAGGCGCCTCTTTCTCTGCTTTGAAATACCATTTCAGAGAATAAGAAGAGTAGCTGTACTCTACTCTTAGAGCCGACTATGACTTCTTCGTCTTCTCTTTATCCTTTATCTAAGAAGGGGTTGAGAGGCTTTTCTATAGCTTTCTAAGCCCTTTCTCTTAGCCAGGGGAAATCCTAGTCTAGAGGAGAGTTTTCTATAAGAATGTGGAAAGAGGAGGAATTTCCTTAATAGGTTACCCGATCCCTAACTAAAAAAGTGGGGGTCGAAGAAAATAGATAAAAGATTTCGAGGAAGGGTCTTTGCCAGGGGCTGCAAGCGGTGACTGGTTCGATAGGGTCCGAAGGCGCTGGTTCGATAGGACCAGGAGAAGGAGAGGGATATGCTTTTTTCTTTCCTTCGCTTCGTAAAGTCAACGACAATGGAAAGAGTGAAAAAAAAGAGTGGAAGTTGCCCCTCCTAGGGTTCCAATTTGAGGTTACATTGGAGTCTCTTACTAGTCCATTTCGAATCCTTTTTAGCCAGTTTCCTTCTATCCCATTGAAGCAGTTGTACCAATTGCAACAGTCTTCAGGCCATTAGTTGGAGTGCTAAGTGCTGCTTTGGCAGTCGAGTTTTTTCTTACATCCTGTGCTACATCTAGAGGTCCAGTCCCCTAGGTCATTAGATATCTCTAGTCTGAGTTCCGGGAGGGAATGATTGCACATTCAAGGACCCGAAGCAAGCACCCGACCATCGTAGATCAGTTGCCTCACTCCCAAAGCCGATATGCGACAGAAAAAAGCAGAAGCTAGATTGACAGCTGATATGCGATTCCTAGATAAGACTCCATTTTAGTCTTCTTTTATTTTCCCCTAAAGCCCTTACTCAATCATCTCGAAATAGACTTCTTAACGTGAAATACGCACCTTTGCTGGCTTTCCAGTGAAGTTGCTATTTAGTTATATGTGCCAGTAGTTGAAAAATTCCTCTCATATTTCTATTAGTCATTTATAGATCTAGAGTCAGATGAATCCCCGCATTCTCCGGTCAAGAAGTTCCCTGCCTTATTCTATATTCATTCTTGGACTTCTCTTCCAAGAACAGCAGATTCAATAGCTAATCACCCACCCACGTCTTTTTGAATGAGATTTTTACTTGGGTACCTTCCTCTGTGAAGGGTGTGGTCACACGGGATACCAGACTTGCCAGCGGCTATCTGGGGTACTCGGCAGGCGTAGGTTGTGCCAGAGGTTTGATAATGGCAAATCCGGTCGTCAAAACGAAGTTTTGCATGGTCGTTGAATAGACTAATAGATATTGAACAAAAGGAAACTATCATAGCGGAGCCCGCCCCCTTTGCTTCTTTTCACGAAACAAAAGTTTTCTCATCCCGAACTCAAGTCCGTGCCTGTACCCGTATCAGTCATGTGGCTAGGAAAGGGTTATGCTGGAACGGTCCTCTTTCTTAGGCATAAGTTCACGGCTTAGGGGTCATGGGGTAGGCATGGGTAGCTAGTCTAATACGGAGTTCTATCCTTTTCTAAGGAATTCAATCTTCAGCTTCAAACTGAAGGGGAGCTCTTACACTACACTCAATGAGCGGGATCGGGCCCCTTCCCAGTGAAATGGGCTGAGTCGGCTTATTATGACCACAGAACTCGGCTAATTTGATAGTCATTCTGGTATGCATCGCGGTACTCCTTGCTTTTGTCGTGATCGGGTTTCGGCCCTTTTCTTTCTCTTCCTAAAGGTACCTCTTTTCTTTCCGCAAGTTGTATCAAGACGAAAAGCAGATTGGGAATCTTGCTTAACCAGAGCCTTCTGGACCGCCGTCCCCGGATGACGGGGAAGAAGGACAAAGAAGGGACGTTTTCAGGCAAAAAAAAAGAGAGATCAAGGGAATGAGTACGCCCCTTTCCTGGGATGCCCATACGCTGCAAGTAGTACCATTCGCTTAGCCAGGAATTTTATAGTACAAGAAGAAGCAAAGTGGGCAAGGCGTACAGTCAAGACCTACTTACTAGATTTCATTATTTATGTGATTATGTGACACGTCTATCTTGATTATATTCTAGTGAATCTATTACCGGACAGCAGCTCTCGGAAGGGAATTGTTCCCGGGCATCCTATACCTACGTGTAAAGTAGGCGAGCAATAGTGAGTGCTTCCATGATCAGCGATTCCATGCAGGACCCTTCCCCACTCAATTTCTCAGATAAGGATAGGCTTGACAAAGTGAAGAATGGGCTCACGACGGATCATAAATTTGCTTCAAAGACTAATGCGCTTAGGACTGGACCTTCTCCTATAGCCACTGAACGGTCAATCTACTCTGACTCTTGCAGCAGGTACAGCCACTATTGAAGCAGGGACAGTTACCCGACCGCCGCCGACCTAAGCACTCTCGTCTCGACCGGCAACCTATAACTTAGATTAAGATTCTTTCGTCTTGATTACTTTTTTATTTCCACGGAACAGGTTTTTTCACTTGAATTTCCATGGAAAATGTTTTTTTTGATCACTCCTTTCAGTGCCCGTTGACATGCTACTCAGTCACCAGCCTCTGGCATAGTAGTTCTCTCTGGTCAGAAAGCTAATGCCGAAGCGACTCTAATCTCTCCTCTAACCAGTGCATATGCATCAGAGTGCATAAGACAGGGATCCAGCCGTCTACACAAGGAGTCTGGCCTCTGGCCGGCGAAGTCACTCACAACGGAGAAAGGTTTGGAACCCAATTCAAGGAAAAAGCGGATAGTCTATATGGCAAAACGATTCATTCGCCCTGGGAGCGTCAAGTAGCAGAGGTAGCGGCATTTCTGTCACAGTCAGAGTTTACCCCTCACTTGCACCTTCGGGAAGGGATTTCTTGGTCTCCAAGAAAGTTCGAAGCTTTAGATTTGTCTTTTCTTTTGCGGCATGCAGCTCTTTGGCAGTATGCAGGACTTCTTGCGGCTCACTCTCTGCTGTCGTAAAGGGAAGGAGCATTTCTGTCTAAGTCAATGTTTCCACTGGCACGCATTTAGTCAGTACCTCGATTGGCAGTCTGAATCTTGATTAACTCCTTTTCACGAGGGAAATGAATGAATTTGGTTGGGTCAGGTAGGGTAAATCCAAGTGCTTGAAAATTTCCCGTAGTCCAGTCTACGGGAAATCGGGAAAAGACAGTCTTTCTCCTTCGGACCGGTTGTTATGATCGCTGCCTTCGCTTTCGCTTTTTCTCCAAACTTGCCTTGATCCGTTCTGTAGAAATGGAATCCCAGGTGGAAGGCAATCGCTTATTCTTCTCCTTTGCTGTAGAAATGGCTTACCGGGGTGGGGAGGGAAGGTTGTGTCGCGCACTCGGCTTTGACTCCGAAGGAGAAAGCCGACCATAAGTGATTGGAAGTAGCTTAGGCCATTCGACCGATAGGGAGATGTAGCTGGGGAAAGGAAGCGGGTCCACCTGTTGATTCGAAGAACCCCGAGTTTGGAAGGATGGGCAACTCCTTCCGAATACATAATTACAAAGTAGTATAAAAGAAATAGTTATAAAAGAGCGTAGCTCCGATCCTGATTCTTTAATAAAATGCAATCACCCTTGGTCTGTATCCTAGAACTTACGCCTTGTCAGATCCATATCCACAACCATCTGATCTGGGATCTTTCATCGGCACCTCGAATGGTATCTTCAATAACTAGTAGGTTCATAACTTGATATCCTGGAGTTGGGATTCAGTCTAGACCCCCTTACCTTCCTTGGTAGGATGGAAAGAGGTTTTTTTCCTATCTGCATAGAGCTTTCCCACCTGTCTGTTAGTTATGGCTGGCTCACTGGGTGGTCAACCACTTCTGATCTTTGCGAGCACGAGAAGAAGCCTTCTACCATCCTTCCCATCCCGGTAAGAGAGAAGCAAGGAATCTCCTGAATACCATACTGAGCCGGTAGCGTTAACATCACTAATCAAGCAGAAGAGAGCAGTGAAACGTAGGAATAGCAGTGAACCCAAGTAGTTTCAGTAGATCTGTAACAGTAATGATAGAACAGAGATCGGTTTCATAAGCAGGTAGGTCAGTTTCATACGTAGGAAGAACGGTGCTGTTCGATGGTAGCGAAAGGGGGACGGCCAAGAGGGGCCCAAGCGTGTCTGTTGTTCTGTAGTTCCTTTATGAGTCCGTTAGTGGTCTAAGTAGTCCTTTGTTAGTCCAATATGAGTAGCGGGGGGACTCCCTTAATAGAGTCTCGAGCGGAACCTATTCTGTTTTTAGTTAGTTCATCGATACCTTTTCCTTTGTTGGTTAGTAAATCTCTCTGGCTTCAAAAGTGTTAAGCGAATGAGTCTAGTAGCGAACCAGTAGCTCATTGTTAGCAAAGAACCGGATTTCATCCCCTTTTTTTTATAGGCGAGGGCATTGTGTTATAGAGGGCATTGATAGGATTGAGTTTCCCGAGGGGCTGATATTGATGTAAGTAATGAGTATGATATTCACTTTAGTAATGAGTAAGTCAAAATCAAAATAGAGTAAGTATATAGAAGTAAGAAAGAGAACTCAACTTGAAGTACGAACTCAACCTCAACGAAGAAAATCTAGTCTAGTAAGGGCAGAAACAGAAGTAAACTTTCAGTCAAAATTGAGTTGAGTTAAGTAGATGGTTAATGGTTAATAATGAGGGGAATGGATGGTAATGAATGGTTGACGATGAACTACTATCTGTCGTACCAGATACCATCCAAGTACCGGATAGCATCCAAAGTGATTCAATGATTGTTGTAGCAGATACTATCCAATTTATATCTCAAAAGGAATCCAATGACTTTGCGCCTTTCAACCCTATCCTTCTCTTTGCTGTGAGCCTTCCCCTTGGCCCGAGACGCGGCTATGAACCTACCTTAGCCCCATGTGAGACTTTGTCAAGACGCGTGACTGCTTCCTATGCGCCAGAGAGCTCTGTTCGTTAGTCCTAAAAGGAATCTTTAGGTGGACAGCAAAAGAGCAGGCCAGGGTCTTGTGTCATGCTTGCCGATAGCGGTGCGCTCCTTGTGTCACCTTTGACGGTCGGGGTCATGGAATCGAGAAAGAGTTCTTTTTACCCTTTACTGTTGATGGAGACCCGTGCTCCTGCTTGATAGGACGAAGGAAGCACTCCGACAAAGAAGGAAAACTAAGATTCCAACTAGCGGCCTGCCGAGCCAAGACCCGCTGAGTGATCTACCGATCTAAGTACTCCCTAGCGACCTACCGAGCCGTCGCTAACAAGGAGTCTTCCCCATGGGATTTTCCTTTCCAATGTTTATCTTCGTTTCTGCGCTTCAAAATGGTGCGTTTTAAGGCGATGTCATTCCCTTCTCGTATCCTGAACCCACCCGAGCATGGCTTGAAGGCCGTAAAAAAGGCCATAGCTACAAGAAATGTCTTGTGGAGGCAAGCAATGATGGTCTTGGTCGTCTCTCCGGGCAGTCCTTTTCACCAAACGAAGTCCGGACAAGTCTATGTGTCATGTTTGTGTTGCTGGATATAAAAAATGGGTCAATACTCAAGCTGTACCTACTGAAACCGATGGGTCAAGCATAGGAGTTGTGCCTATGGATCAAATGATGGTCGAAGCCCGTGTAGCAAGACCAGCCAATTCTGTGTGAATCCGTGTGGAATCCTCGTGTTGCTGGACAGATTGTCCAAGTGCCCGTGTATCATGAACGGAAGGGGAGGGGAGTTTTTCTCCATTAATGGCTTCCTCAATCCGCCCAACAACAAGCCATTTGGATTTCGAAAAGGAAAAGGGCTTTGGAATGGCAAGCAAGCGGGAACCCCCTCTTAGGCGCAAGGGACTCTTCCCTAGGTTCAGGGGCATCGTCTGCAGTTCCATCTCAATCCGGGTTGATAGCTATTTCATCAGGCAGGTCATGCTCAAATCAAGGTAAATCTTTCCAAGCAGTTTAGGTTTAGCGGTTCTAGAACCGCCTTATTCATCGACAACTAGTCGCTCTCTCAAGGAAAGAAATGAAATGTTCAAATCCAGCCGGTGAGCCAATCAAAGCAAGTGCTTTTCGAACGGTGAAGGGCTCAAAGACCTTCTTTTGGCTATCAAAGCTAGAGTCAGGATTGGGCGCTATCAAAGTGGATAGAAAAGAAAATCTTCCCAGACCGATCTCTATCATTCATAATTGGATTCCCAGTAAACAGAGAGGAGAGATAGAAGGCGTTAGGTATCTAACTATTCCATCCCCCCTGACAGGAAAAGTGAAAGGCGAAGGCTAAGTCGGGAAGGCAATGCGGGTAGCTCTCCAGTCAAGAGTACGTCACCCGATGGAAGCGAAGCAACTAGTTTACGTCCAGTAGGGATCCATTTCTCAGGTTAATTCCATGCTCAAGGGAAGCACCTAAAGGCAGCTTCAGGACAGACCGGAGAAGTAGAGTGTTCCCATAGGAAGGCATCGATAGGATTAGAATGCTCGAGTAAGCATTGATAGGTAGAAATCATTAGAAAAGGAGCACTATCTTCAATATTTGGCAGAAGAAGCACGGACTAGATCACTAAAGGTATGGGGCGAAACGAAACCTACAATTATGCTTGAGCGGGACCTCCTTCGTCGTAGGCTACATGCCCTCTTGCGGGTACGCTTTTGTTTTTGTTTTGGAAAGCGACTCCATAGTCCTCTAGGGGGGAGGGCTCCAGCAGTGTAAGACCTTCGTTCTCGCTCAACCCATTCTTCATTGGTCTCTCAAAACAAAAAGCTATACATCATTTTTTTTTGTCTCTAACACGACTTAACCCCCAGTTAGCTCGGTACGATCGATATCATCAATGCGGGCCCCAATATCTTAATTTGGGAAAATGCTTTTTGAGTCAAGAAAACCTGCGGACTAGTGTGCCCGCGCCTGAGCGCAGTCATTCCATTCATTGAAGAAGGATTCCCCGATATCTTCTTATTGGATTTCTCCATTGATTACTCTTTTCTTGATCGGCTTATGAATAGAAAAGATTTTATTCATTTCATTACTTAAGCTCAGATGGCTTTTTTCAGTACAGTTAAGCGTCAGTGCTCTCCTCGGAGTCTGGTAATCGCCTAGCTTTCTTTCACTGAACACAAACAAAAGGCTAATGGATTTTGTCTATAATGACTTGGAACCTGCTCGGTAAGGGGATTCGACACGGTGAAGAAAGAACGTTAGCTAGATCCTAGAGAATTCTCATGAACACTTTTGAAAAGAAGGAACCCGCAGGGCGGTAGATAGCAAACTCCTAAAATTTTACACTATAACAGAAAGAATTTACACGCATCGAGCAGTTCACTTATTTTAGGAATTGAAATCTCTTTCTCATTCGAAGATTGAATCTCGAAAGCCCGCTAGTTAGACTCTTGCTATGAAGCTGACTCTACAAGGTGATCTTGGCTAAAAGTCTCACGGCTCTCGCGAACACTCCGCCTTGGTAGTTGTGGTCGCACGATGATCTTTCTCTATTTTATTTTTAATAAAAACTTCTTCATCTGAACAATTCAATTAGAGTCTCCGTCTTAATTCTTCGAGTGCTTCTCTGATTGAAAATACTTTTCTTTTGAAAGGCTAAGCCTCAGAGCCGTAAGAGAGAGAGTTAGGATAAGAGCTTCCCATTTATAACTGAGCCACCGGCACCTAGAACCAGGACCAACTACCTCACCCAACCCACGGCAGGAAGAGAGCTGGAATGAAGAATGGGTACGGTACTCGTTCTTTCTCTGTTACTAGGGTGGGGCTAATCACATAAGCAGCAACGATAGGTTATATTATAGCAGTTTCGCTCTTCTATATTTAGATTTAGACATTCAAACAAAAGGGCTATGCCTGAATCACCATACCTTAACTGACCAACCACGGGCACCCATGGTAATGGGTAAGCTTTCAAATTATGGTGATGCTAGAAAAGGGGAGAGGGAGAGCTATACAAGCAAGAAGTGAAAAGCATTACCTCACTATTTAGCCTTCGGGGTTCTTAGTGTCTCTTCCCCCCTCTGCTTATACTTATTGCTACAGCGGAGCTCCGTACCGGGGCTTATCTCAGTTCTGGCTTTTAGGGTTAACAACAGCGGTTAAACATCGGTTGTTAAAAGTGAAAGTTCAAACTTTAGATTTCAATAAGTTCTTTCAAATGGAAAGTTCAAAGTGAAGATGGAAAGAAGTGATTTCACATTCAGCGTATCAGAACTGAAAGTGAAAACTAAGGACAAGACTGAAACACGTAATAAAAGGTATCAGGTCTCTCGAGCCCGAACCCCTCAGAACTGAATCTTCATCTGAATCTTAACATTAGGCGTATCATAAGTTCAAGTTTGATTTATCTTATGTAAAGTTAAGATTGACAGTTCAAGATCACACTTCATATTTATCTTATGTAAGATCAAAGTGAACAGTGACAA
>JBBNAG010000014.1:155000-205000 GCA_039657325.1 Stephania cephalantha | reverse complement strand
CTCTTGTTGGTGTTGGAAGTGCCCTCATTGTCCTTCCTTTGGTTGTTGACGGTCTTGTCTACGACCTCCGACATGGTGCTCCCTCCTATTCCACACGCAGGACCTTCGCTCTGATACCACTTGTCACGGCCCTGGAAGGCTTGGCTAGGCTTGCTGGCAGGGACGTGGTTCAGTGTGCTCATGTTGGCCTTGGTGGACTTAGATGCAGCATGGATGCCTATTACTTGATGCCTTGGCGTGGCTAGGGTCAGGCATTCAATGGCTTTCGATGTATGATTGATGATGGGCGTGGAACGACGGCAGAGTCCAACTGGGCTGGGCACTCAGGTGCGTGGGTCGCATGGCTTGTGGGTGTGCACAGCATGTGCGAGGCATGGCTACGTGGGGCTTGGATGTGGCTTTGAGGTGCATGGTTGGTTTGGGATTAAGGCGGAGTGCCAAGGGTAATTTGGGAATAGATATCTCAGTGGCAGTTCCTCAAAAAAGCGGTATTCTTTTTGTCCTCCTGGCAAAGGGCTAAAGGCTTCTAGTCTACCTTGAGGGGGTGGTGGTGCTCGGCCCTCCCTTGTGGCAAGGCCTCATGGCTTGGCCACTCTTCGAGCACTGCAGGGGTAGTGTGCTCGGCTCCCTTGTATGGTTAAGCGGACGAGCATTCCCTAGCATGGCTAGGGGCGGGCCTAGTGTGCATGGAGGTGTGCACTATGGTCTCCTTAGGAGTTTGGGTGCTCCTAGGGACAGTGTCGGGCACGGGGTGCCGACACTGCGCGGTGCATCCTAGTGGGAGGTTGAGTATGGAAATCGCTATATGCATCCGCTATGCAGTAGTGGTGGTTCGTGCTTGACTGATGGGCGGATCTCTTGGCCACGGTGCTAGAGTGGGCTTTGTGTATTGTGGGCTATATCGGATATGCGTGGCGGTTGGCTAGATGGTTGCCTTGTAGCTTGGGTTATGGCCTGAGGATTGTGCTGTAGGTTTGGTGTGCCTTCAGTACGTCGGGTTGTGTAGCCTCCGTGTGTGGGTGCTATTCGATGGTTGCTTGGATGACCCAAGGTTGTACTCATATGGATGGCTGACTAGGTCGATGGCTAGCGGCACAAAGGGGGTGCGCGCATGGACGCCTAGACGACAGTGAGAATCCTACAGTTGGGCGAGTTGATTTCATCTCCTGGGAAGCGACGTGTAGGCCGACTTCCCAATTTGTGACTCCATAACCAAAACCATTTCAATTCCTTCAGTCCCATAAAGGATAACGCTTTTGGAGCAGTATCAACAACCACGTATTAACAATTGACTGTCCTGGAAAAGCTTCAAACCAAGACTAGGTTTTCCTCAAGGTTGGTCCCTCGACCAAACCCAACTGCCTATCTTGCAGTCAACTCCTTGATAGGAACTAAAGACTAGAGCTCCAGAACTAGACGACCGAGCGGTGAAAGCGGTAGTCCTATCCCCGAGCAGCCCTATGTTATTGCGCATGGACAGCGCCAATACTAGAGGAAAAGGATGCTAAACACTCTATTCCAGTTTCTAAACAATAGTTGGGCGAAGCAAGAACAGGGTCTTTTCTGTTCGATGCACCGGGAGTTCTTTCGGCATGGGCAGCAACCTTCTTTTCTGTTTTCTGCCGCGTCCCTGGATGGGCGGGTGATAAACTGGCAAGGATGCTTTCACTCGGCTTCTATTGATGATCGAGACGGGAATAACTATAGGTCCCTGGGGAAAGGGATTCGTCCTCTATCCCCGGTACTGATGAATATATATCTCCACAATTTGGATGACAGAATCTTTTTTCTTCGAACGACTGCTCCAACTATGCGATATGCCCGTTATGCCGATGACTTGCTCATAGCCCTGTTACCGGGGAGCGCGGGGGCCGCTGACTGTATCCTTCCCAAAGTAGTCGAGTTCGCGGGACGGCGACGAGTCACCCCACGTTTCTCAGCTTTCGAGTGCCAGAGAAAGGACCCATTTCCGGCCCCGGGGTCGGAATGCGGTAGGGCTGACGCCCCATGCCCTTTTTTTTACGGAGCGCTTTTTCACGGGTAGCAGCATCCCCTCATGTTGGGGAACCCAAAGAAGCATAGGCATGGGTGGCGGCATAAACAGGAGCAGCGGGAGAAGCCATCTATTTTGATAAGGTTCAAACTCTACTACGCAGAAAGTATTCCCTTCACATCGAACTAGAACAAGTTTACTAGTAACCCTGTCCCAGCAGTTACAGATCCTCCATGTACATCTAAGGGCTCCTGGCTTATGTGCTTCTTGCCCTGCTGCTATAGCCCTTGCCATGGGGGTTAGACTTTGAAGATGCTTTGGTAACAAGATCAAAAGTGATCTGATCATATCAAATTACCTATTCATTTTTTAGTCCTAATTCTTTCTTTTGCCTCTCATCTGTCTTGCCTCTTTCTCTCTCTACCGCCTGTGTCTATCTCCTGTCAAGTGTGCTCCCTGCCACGCTACTCTCACAGCAACTGTAACTGTGTGGCTAACAACAACAGTACCAGTTCGTGCATCAGTGGTTCAAGTGCAGTGCCCAGAAACTGTTCACAGATCTATGGTAAGTCTATTCAAAATTATAATCAAGTAAGTGGCCTTAGTTTCATAACCTAAAGCACCGGTCTTCTTATCAGCAGCAGAAGCAATCCTATGGGAGTCTCTTGGGTTCTCCTCTACGATTGACTTGGGTATGTAGCACGATTTCTTCTCTCTGGACACATGGCTATCGTATGTCCACAGCGTTACAACTCGAGTTTTGCTCCGCATCAAACAACTCATCACGTGGGTCTTATGCATTCATCTTCCAAGCGTCATTTTCTATGGCTTTTTTACATTTACACTGGGGCTACCCATCATATGACGAGCAATCCGGCAGCATTTGTCTCATCCTCGCCGTACCAAGGCAAAAGTGTCGTCTTCACCGGTGACCACACCCCACTCTCTATCTCAGACATTGGTACGATCTCTTTATCATCTCGTTCTGTTTTGGCAATGTTCTTCATCTCAATGATGTTATGTTGGTTCCTAAAGTCAGTCTCTCAAAACATTTTCTCGGTTGGACAACTTTGTGATGATCGCCAAAGTTATGCCATCTTGACTCCGACTTCCTCTGTGTTGTCAAGGATCTACACACGCATAATGTCATAGCTATAGGGTGCCGCCCGTAGCCAACCCATATATGCTTGAGACCTTGATTTTCCTCTGATTTATTTGTGGCTTCTTCATAACAAAGAGCTTCCTGATCTTTGGCAACTAAGGGCTTATAGAGGTCCTCTTCTTGTTGGTTGTTAGGTCTTCGAACTACATTGAACAAACTAGAACGCCTTCAATTGCTTCCTGCATCTGCTAGTTCTTCATTCTCTTCTTGGTTTAGCTGCCAGCTGGCCAAACACGGGCAACACCTACGAATTCCAATCTTCTGATTCTTTCAATTCCATTAGCCCTTTTGCATTCTGATGTATGGGGCCCATCGCCTGTGCCTTCTCTCTCTGGTTATCGTATTCCTTTCTTAGAACTCATTTTTAGGGGCAGTTTATGGATGATGTATTTCGTTATCAAAAAAGAAAGCATTAAGCACAAACCTTACTAGATAGGGGGTACTTCAGTGCTTTCCGCTTTATAAAGCTAAGGTTGAGAATTTCTTCTTTTGTTTTGTCATCGGATTCCAGTTTTGCACTAAGATTCAGGGGGGGAATATGCCTCATCAGCTTTCTCTCAATTTACAGCCACTCATGGAATTGATCATCAGTTCTCCTGCCCATATACCTCACAGCAAAATGGAGTCGCAGAAAGGAAGCATAGACACATATCAGAGAAACGGCTCTTGCTCTGATGTTTGACAGCCGTGTCCCCCCCTATCTAGTAAGATAAGTGGCCCTATGTTAGGTTAGTTGGGGGCCTTTTCCATCGCGGTCTTTATCATCAACCGCCTTCCTCTGTGCTTGGCTACATTACTCCATATCAGTGCCTGTTTGGATCGCCACCTGATTATGAAAATCTTCTACTGAATTTTCTGTTATGCTTATATACCTGCCCAGCTACGTCAGAAGCTTGCACCTCGTGCAAACAGATGTTTTTTAAAGGGGCATGCCTCGGCTCACGTTTTAACTACAAGAATCAAGCCATTGCGAGCCTTTTCCTCATGGAAGGACCAGACCAACCAAGAGATCGGATCAGATGAAGGGGAGAGAGAACTACTATTGAAAGAACGCGAATCGCTACTCCTCACTCCTCATGAATAGAATCTTCTACTGAAACAGAATCCACAGCAATCGATGAACTGAGCCTAAGCCCACCTGCTGCTGCTGATGAAAGTCCTCCCACTGAAAGAAGTGGAATAAGCAACCAAAGAACCCAACCAAGCGATTCTCCTTGACCCGGCAAAGAAAGAAAGGAACGAACGGGATTCCATCGTCGAGTCCATTCCATTGTGGGATCAGCAGCTAATGCTAATATTTATGATGCGCCTCAGAAAGTGTCCTTTCCTTCTCAATCAATGCCCGAGCATTCCATACATCACCATCGAACTGACATTCTCTGCACTGAGTTATCTCAGGTTCCAACTCTTGTTTTTCCGTAAGAGAAAGGGGTTCCTGCATCGACCTTTTATGGATGGAGTGAACCAGCTCATTCCATTTCTAAGTCAGAAGAAAGGGCATAGACAGAATGAGACTCATCTGGAAGAACAGGATTGGATTAAGCATCCGAGTTCGCGGATTCATCTGTTGAAGCATACCCTGAAGCCACAGCCGAAGAATATGACTATAAGATGGTTGGTAAGTCTAGAACAGATTCATCAACAGAGTAGGAACCCATCGTCCCTTGTTCTGGACCTGACCGGTGCCCTAATCCGTCTTTTTCAGGATATCGAGAGAGCCTTTGACCTATGGGTATGGTCTCTGTGAAGGTCTTTAATGGCTCTTCGCTGCTGCTTTCCCTTTGGGTGTAATGAAGGCCCCGAACTTACTAGCCTTTCTGCCCCGGTAGCGAGGAGTTTACTTCCGGAATCAGTAGGTTGGTAATTTCATACATGATGTCATTCGCTCATCTTTCTCCTCGTCGGGAAACCTTTCGCTAGTCTGGTGGTAGCTTCGGTGCCCTCCCGCCTCTCGATTCTCGGCAGGGTTTTCCCAACCTCAATCATTCCATATTTCTTTCTTTATACAACGATCAACAAAGTGGAACGAAAGGCGAGTTTCCTTTGCGCAGCCCTTCACTATGCTCCTTGCTGCACGCGCTAGGGACTGTATAACCGTCTGCTCTTGGTGGTTTGACACGCCACTTAGGCTCGGCTAGGGCAGGTAAGCTTGATGACTGAAAGCTTGAAATTCAAGGTAAGCAAAGAAGAGGTCGAGGGCAAAGGACATAGGAAAAGCAAGCAAAACAAACGGAGAGACCAACCAAATGCAATAAAGTATAGTGCTCTGAACCAACGCTAGGCAAGCTTCCTCAAATATAGCCAAGGTCGGTAGGTTAGGTAAGGAATAACAACAAGCCTTTCTGGCAGGCTGAGGAATCCCATTATTTTCTTGAAAGGAAGGGCTATGGGTGAGGGATAGCTCGACAACAGCCCAGAGTGCTCCTTGTTCAAGAGTAAAATTGCCAAGGTCACGGAAGTGGAACGGGCGGACAGTTTCAATCACCATTCATTTGTAAAGAAACCTCGGACTCAAGGTGCTTTTTTCAAGCACATGCCACTGGAGCAGCTGAATATTCCGCTTAATCAAAAAAGGAGACCTTTGTCTCTGGAGTTCATTCCCCATCTAGAGCGGAGATTGTCCGAAGGCGCGTTTTTAATGCCCTCGATTCGACGAGTTTGATCTTTTCTTTCGAGGGTTGAGGACAAGAGAAGAGTAAGGGCAATCAAAGCCAATGCCAGGGGGAAGGGAAAGGTGGCACGAACCGATTCAACATAGGAAAAAAGTGATTATTCCAAGGGGATGGACATGGACCTAGAGAAGTGATTCCACAAAAAGAAAGCCTTTTTTCAAGCACAGGGCTAGAGAACAAGGCCGGTAGGGAAGGTGCGATTGAGCGACCGTCTGTAGCTGAACTTGCCTCTCGGAAGGAGTCTAGATCCTAGTTCAGCTGGACTCTCTCGTTCTTCCAGTTTCCTTCGATTCTGTAGATTAGTCATCTGGATTCGTCAGTCTTGTTGGTAGCCCGTAGTCCCTTTTCCAGTCTTAGGGAGGGATTCAGATAGAACCGATTCAACAACAGAGGAAAAAACTGCCTATTCCAAGGAGGTGGGAAGGTTTGGTACCCAGACTCATTCTTCTAGGCGAAATTATTTTCCTCCAAAGAAGGGCTAGGTCTGTCTAGGGTCACTCGACCTGGAAACAACTGTTTTTCCTAAATAGAAATAGGTTCCTTATGCAAACTGAGATCTTTTTCCGGTTCGGGGAGGGAATTCGATGAATCTGAAGCAGCAGATACCAAAGGAGCGGAAGCCACTCGCTGACAAATCAAGCCCTTGATCCTAACCCTCGGAGGGGAAGCCGAAAAGGAATATTCCTTTGAAAGAAAGGGAACGAGTGGAGTATACGAAGCGAAAAGGGAAGGTGGGAAGGTAAGGTAAAGTTGAGATAGGATCGTAAGAAAGGATAGGCTCTCCGCCGATCCTTCTTGGGTAGGGATAGCTCGCTTAAGGAAGACTACCTTTGGAGCTAAATCTTCCTAAATTCTGAGGGAAGTCTGATTCAATTGACCATGGGGCTCTACCCTTCCTTACCGAATTCATTCTATGCGAAAGAGTCTCGCGCCAGGAACGCTGCTGTAACCAGTTCTGATCTCAAGCACCTAACCTTTGTTGTGAGGACTTATTCGCGGTAATACCCAATTCGAAGTAAAGGGAGGGCATCCACTATCCTACCAGAAATGCTTGACCAAACTTCAATACCAAGAATGGATCCTGCTGAAGCAATAGTTCCTTCGATTTCTTTTTTTTTGCCTTCAAAATCTAGTTTCTTGGCATGGCATAAGGACTACTTATACTTATATGGAATGAAAGTGGAATTCTATCCTAAGAAAAGATTCTAGCAATCCCTTCCAGGCCTACTCTTCTGACCCGTTGAAACTCAGAATTTCACTATAGAGGCCGTATGGAGATAGACAGAGTCAGAGTCCTCAATAAATATTTAAAATCCATCTTTCTATTTTCAGGGGGGTTCTAGCATTTCTCTTCTCTAAGTTCAACTCAAAGGAGCAAGCACCTTAGACTAATACGGATCCGACCCTTTGAGGAAAAAAACCTTGACTAGTTAAAGAAAAAGACAGGGGCGGGACGGGGTTTGGTGCGCTCTTCTCGGCTCTAGCTCGGCTCCATATCAATCACTGAATTCCATTTCCATTTTAGTGCTTGCACTAGATTTTCTTTTTGGATACACTCTACTCCAATCAATGTCTTTCTCGGACGTGAGAGTGCGCGGAAACGGTTAATCGATTTATCTCGTAGAATGCCTCTATTTATTATTGCAGGAGCAACCAAGCAGGAATAGATATACGTGTAGGTACACATTTCTGTGTTCTTCTGTCAAGCTAGGCTCTGGGAAAGGCTGTACGCAAAGGTTTGAGCCAGAGTCGGTGGACAGGGGTAGCACTCGGTCCACTTGATTCGGGGCAGCTCCTTAGCTAGCCCATTTTGATTTGTAAGAGGTGGTAGACATCCAGGGATAGGAATCGCTCGTTTCGGGTCGGTTCCTTGGCCGAGGGGGTCCTGTAATCATGGGTAGTGGATGGGGTTGGATGAAGCAATATCGGGATCCGCGGACATCAATACATCGATCCTACCGCTGCTTTTGGTGCTTCTATCGCCATTTTTTTACCATCGACGATGGGGATCGGGGTCGTTTATCGAGCATTACTGTGATGTATGTAATCTCTGGCGGCCATATAATGGCCTCATGGGATAATGAAAAGCATAACCCTTCATGCTATGAAGTAAAAGCGGAGAGAAAGCTTAATCTGATGGCTTGCACGCCTGTGCTTTTTCACTTCGGCATAATGGTAAAATCTATCATTCCCAACTTCCTTTTTAACTAACCTGATCATAAAAGAAACTATTTAGCAACTACAGGTCTCGAATTGGAGCTTTGACTGACGACTGGAAGTTCCAAGTAAGTAAGCTCGCAGTGGTGAGTCGAGAAGACCAGGACAGGTTCTTAGTGGTGGAATAGTCCGGCCACCTTGCGGAACCCCATAACCATTATCGGCGGATGTCGCAGCCCAACCGCGCTTTGCTTTGGGCGCCCCGGACACAACGAGAACGAGGGTTGCTCGTGTCCCTCCTCCGTTTGGGGCAAATAGCAAAGGTAACAGGCCAAGTGAGGAGCTCTAAACGAAAAGGGAGACACACACCACATCACCTCGAGCGGTAGGGACACGCTCTCTTTCTCCCACAAAAGGGCTAGCGAGGTAGAAATCAGGGGGTGGTCCGGGCGGTCAAGCCATCAATATATCCGAATCATACCCTAAGCGCCCCCCCTATGTTGTAAGTGTAACGGGAGAGCGTTATGTGCTTGACAAGTGGTCTTTCAGCATCCAATCTCTCTCCTCCTCCTTCTTCGCTTTGGACTTAGAGGACTGAGAGGTCTTGATTGCACAACATTGACGAAAGTGAAGTGAAGGGACGAGAGTTGCTCGAGCTAAAGCGAGAGGGACGAGACCGTAGAGGCCCGAGTTGAACGTCTTGAGCTAGTCCCTTTTCTCTTCTTACTCCTCTCATCGCTCTAAGCTTGACTAGTCAGGGAAATGATATGTTAACCGATGAACACCAGGAAAAAGGATGGACAATTTTGATCTTCCCAGTGGTTCAAATCTCGTATGTACATTTAGGGTCAGAGAGGTCAATTTGTAAAGTTCCTGGAGATATGGATCGACCCACCCCAATGAATCCGTTTAATCAATCCTATCTTCGGAACGGGGGCAAGACCCATCACTGAAACCCTTTCCTCGCGACCGTCTTCCCTGACCCCTGCGCAGAAAACTCCAGTGCGCTCCTGCGCACTGGAGTTTTGAAGCTGGCTTTCATTCTTCAGATGTAGTGTGGTCAAGGCGCAGGAGCGCACTGGAGTTTTCTACGCGGGTTTCCGCCTCCATTTTGTCGTGCTGCTATGATGTAACGTGCAGTCGTCCCGAGGCAGCAGGATGTATGGTATGGGGCCCCCTATATCCTCTCCCTTAAAGTCTCAATGGGCAGTGGCTTATTCGGTGCTATATCACAATTCATTCATTCTCGGGCATAGCTGTTCACGAAACGTGGCATGGGGCATCTGTCGGCGGCGGGAGTCTGACATCCGAGCGAGAGGTCAGACCAAAACCATTCATCCTGGTCCGATCCGAACGGATCTTGTTGAATGAATTGATCCATTGTTGTATGCCCCTACTTCTTAGTGAATTTCTTCCTACTCGGACCCGCCGTACTTCCTTTGACTACTCCTGAGATATGGTGGAAACATTTTTTGATGGTGGAGAGTGGGGAGTGAAAACACCAATGCAGCCGAGAACGACCGCATGAATCGGAATCCACTTAACTTATTAAGACAGACGACCGAGAAAGAAAGGTTCCGCGTTCTCCAAGTGGTTGATCTTAGCGTGCTAGCCGCTGCTTCATTTCGTATAGTGATAACGCTTTCTCTTTCTTAGCGCTCCGCCCCGCGGAGAACTCTGGTTGCGCGGCTTTCTCTTATGGGTCTATTTTCTCTGACTTGACTCAGCTTGACCTACTTGACTCAGCGGTTAGAGTATCGCTTTCATACGGCGAGAGTCATTGGTTCAAATCCAATAGTAGGTAAAACCGGCCGAAACCCCTGCTTTTGCCAGCATGACAGCAAGCACGGACTGGCAGCAAGGAGTCAACTGAATGACCAAAGCATCGGTTGCTTCCACTTGTGGCCTTCTTCGACCGACAGACAAGGAACCCCCCCTCTTCTTCTCTTCATGTATGTGGGCTGGGCTGCCTGCCCCGTCCCGAATAGACGAACAGGAACAAGCTGAAGAAAGGCGAGAGAGAGAGAGTGGAGTATCAACTCACCTCCCCTCTTCCACAATTAGGTGAAGACCAGGAGGGCCGGAAACCCCAACGGGAAACCTTTCACCGCGCCACACGATTCTTTCGCGAAGCGCTCTCTCAGACGTTTCCACTCCTGCCCCCGCAAGCAAAGAGGTTTCAAGATACCAGGCGACCAAGTGAACAGCCCCGAACAAATCCTATAGAGAGCGTACACTTTGTTTCTACTCTTTCTCTCTTCTAAGCTAAGAAGAACTATAAATCCAAAAAAAGAAAGAAAAGAAAAAAGAAGAATATTTATTTGGATTCTATGGACCCCTTGGACCTCCGACCAATGAGGTGATGACACATGCATGCGCGCATATTTTCTTCTAAAGATTGTGCTGCATACTTTTGAAATCCATTCTATGAGTTTTTGTTTTGGGGGATTCCATTCCATTGTTGGAAATTGAGTGTTTGGTGGCCATTCCTAAGGATGGATGGTCGATGTGCATGCGTGCACATTTTCTTCTAGGGTTCCAAATCTGGGTGGAGCGAATTGGATGATCGGGCCGAGGGCAGCAAGATACGGCTCAGCCAACAAGCGAGAAAACGCTTACTCTATAGAGGGCGCATGGAGCACCACAAACTTTCTCACTTGATCCTCTTATCTTAGACGATAGGTGAGACTGAATTCTCAACCCCGACCTATACAAGTGGCGCGTAGCCCTGACTACACGTAATGAATAAGAAAAGTTCTGTTATAGTAGCTATTTTTTCAATTTATAGATCTCCCCGCTTCTCAAACTTTTTGAAAGGCTCTACTTTGACTTCCGTGGCAATTCACATCGCTCAGCATTGAGCGAAGAGTCTTTTTAGCATATTTTTGCCCAGACGAAGAGTGACAAAGGACCTCCTGCAATTCCTCGAGGTTTGGAACGGGGTATCCCGTTTCCGTTAAAAGCTTCCCAACCCGACCTGTAATTTCCTTCTCTAAGGCGAGAATTTGCTTAGCCTCGTGAATGAATTCTTCGACGGAAGCTTCCGGGTTTCGAAGCCAAAGCTTCCACCCCGCTGGATCAATTTCGCGTTCTTCCGCCTCCCTTTGTTGCCGAGGCGGTTCCCGGTAAATTCCGGGATTCTGGGTTCCAAACCTCCCGCGGGATCTGCCTCTTCCACATGAATAGAAAGCTCCTATCTGGGGGGAAGTTGAGATCGAGGAGCGGTCTCGAAGGCGCTTTTTGCCCTGCCTGCGAGCCTAGGAGCGCTTCGCTTTGATACTGATGGTAGCATAGCGTATTCGCGTAGAAGACACCGAGGCAAGGAAGGGAGGTAAGAGTAGCAGCGACGGGGACAGAGATAGCAGCAGTGGCAAAGAGAGTTTTCGTATACCATTGCTTTATTCCTTAATAGTCATAACCTTGGCTAGTATAAGTGGAAAAGAGCAGTCGTTACGCCGATTCAAGCCAGAACCCTAGATGCAGAGCAGTCGTCAGGGGCGTAGCGTATGCGTGAGAAGAGGTGCGTCTAGCCTTAACTTAACCCTTGGGCCAGTTAAGAGAGTCATTCTTCTTCAGTATCCCATCTGTCTATTAGTGAAAGCGGAATCACAACTGTCTCACGAAAGAAGGGTCTCAAGCAGTGTGTTCATGGTCACTCCAAACATAGGATTTTCGGCATATACTATTGAAGAGTAGCTTTCCCTTTCCGTGCGCAGAGGGGATATCTTGAGTATTCATCTGCTGGTGGAAGGCTTGAAGGTTTAGCGTAGCCCAGAATAACCTGTTGGAGGAATAACCGCAGTTAGTGCCTAGCCTGGAATGCTTGCAAAGTAGCTAGGCCTGTCCTCGTTCTAGTAGTGGGCAAATCCCCTGCGCATTCATCTGACTCTATCAATTCCCCTTTTGAATGGACATCGACCTCCTTAGATTAGATTCAAGTAAGGGCATTGGAGCTCTTTGATGTTGATGCTTGAGAAGAAGCTGTGGCACTGACCTGACTTTCGGAATAGAATGGCGCTGCAATAAGACTTTGAGGTTTTCAGGCAGAATTGGACATTGCTGGAACAAGAGCTGGAGATCAGCCAATTTCCTTCTGAGGGAAGTAGTATGACAGTTATTGCTAGCTCTGACTATGCCCAGCCAGGCAAAAACCTATCCGTCAACCATCTAAGACCGGTTCTGCTTCTATGGCATCTTCTTAGACTATTATCCCTGTCCATTAAGGCAGTTCAGGTTCAGTTCCTTTCCGTTAATTCAATATCTGTCTGTCCTGCGAAATCAACAGGAAAGTCATTTTGCAGTTGCTTTAGCAGCTCCGGTAAAGGCGAAAAGAGCTTCGGTTTGTAAGCAGGAAAGAGAGCAGCAGATTCTGGGCATGAATGTGGAGCAGATTCTCGAACAAGAGCAGGGGATTCTTTCGTCCGAACACCGGATAAGCATTCTGTCATCTTGCATTCTATTTTCCCTATGTCAGTTGCTCGCATTAGGACAAGAAGGTCCTTAACAAGCCCTTTCCCTGTCCCCAGTCACTCTTTCGACGCTTTCTTGACCAATAAGACCGGTCGACAATAGCTCTGACTCAGCTTTTCAAAGAACCTATGAGTGACCGGTAATCCCGCATTTCTGCTCTGGGGTAATCCCGAAATACAAGATCAGCCTTCTCGTTTGGTTTGGGGACATCATTGGCTTCATTCCTATCGCAACTGTAGAATCCAAAGCCTAAACCGTCACTCCGCCTTTCACTCGTTTGCAAACAATAGAATGGCATTCAGGAGTTGAATCAAATCAGCAAGGGAACTAGTTGCGAGAGATCTGTCTCATGTCATGGCATGGAAATAGTAAATGCCGCAGATCGTTTGCTGATGCTAATGTGCTTCAATAGTCGGAGAAAGAGAAAAAGCTAAACATTGATCCGAAAGTGCCACAGTCTCCTCTCTGCAGCCTATTACCTATTCTCTTCCTTGCGTGGGATATCTTAACTAGGGGAATCAAGGCAAAAAAAGGCTTTGGACAATTCCTCCTTTTTCCCCCATTCCATTCACAGCTGCTATTCCGACATCAGGTTAGAGCACCAGCTCTTCGTCTTCATCTAATAAGGCATTAGACATGGGTTCCAAACCTTTTAGCAGCAATCCTTGATCGAAGTGAAGGAAGAAAGCCAAAAGCTCTAGTCCCATCTCTTTCTTCTGTTATGGAATTGGATAGTTACTCATATTCAATAGCAGGGGATTCGATTGCTGGTTTTATTACCCTAACAGCCTTCTCGAGCAACCTACTCTAGCAGCTCCTTCCGGGCATCTGAGATGAGGAAACTCCTAGTGCGCAAGTAATCCCTCTCGCCAAGACTAGTTGGCAACTATTTGATAAAAAGGATCTGTGTCACTATGTGGAATTGGAATCGGATCTAATTCGACGAATTAGCCTCTTATCTTATGTCATGTCAAACCTGAAAACAACCTATTCCTATTCGCCGCAAACAGAAGGCATATTATAGCTCATTCCCTTCCTAGCAGGGGATTCTGTAGCACTAAGACTTGCAGGTTTGATTACCCTAAGAACGGTTATCCCGCTAAAGAGCCTTTATCCCATCCCGCAAAAGAACCTAAAAAGGCTGGGGCAGATCTGTGGGAAGGAAACCCATAGTCTCTGGGGGTTCTAGTAATCCCCTATTTGATCCAGTTTCAGAGGGGCGTAGCGCTTGCTTACTCTTTCGAGTAAGGACTAATTCGTGCCTAATTCCAATTGAAAGCGTGACAGTTTATGGAAACTTGTCCTAATCCTATCTTCTCTGAGATAGTAGAGCACTCGCTTCGACAGTTGTGATTGCGCTTTTTAATGAGGAAAGTGCCTGGCCTGGAATACCATCTTTAAGAGAGAAAGTTCCTTGCCGAAAGCAATCCAAGGCTCTCTCAAATAAAAAAGGCAGAAGAGGAATCGGGCGCAGCCTATTCTTCTTATTGCTAACAGCCTATTGGGGTTGGGGTGGGGATAGGGATTCAAGTATAGTAAGAGGCAGGAGAAGGCGAAAGAAGGGGAATCCCCCGGTATTCGTACCAAGGCTCTCTCTCTTCCTTCCATTCTAGTTACCCAACAAAGAGTTAGATCCGCTCACTAAGCTAGTAGTTAGTTGCTACATTCCATTCGGCGAGGAATTCCTCTTGTTGAAATATAAAATATCAATTAGAAGAGAGAGATGTGGAACTCTTTGACAGCAGGAACTTGAGACTCGGCTTAGTGTGTTACGTGATAAGGCCTCTCTTTAAGCATCAAAACAAGAGTGACAGGAGACGAAGTAGGAATAGTAAATTTTTTCGTCTTTTAGACAAGTCTAGTAGGGAGGGTTCCAAACCTTACTTCTTCTCCTAGTGAGTTAAGCGCATAAACAGCAACTTAAACAGCCTTTCCGTGCCGTGCCGGTCAGCTAGGAATGACAGCGGCGTACTCTTATATGATAGCACCAGCGTTTACGCCGCGACAACTAGTAGAATCAAGACAAAAGCAAGATCGGGAGAAAAAGGAGGTATATAATAAATACCCTTATTACCAACCATGTCGTAGCATTTCCAAAGGCGACCAAACCTAACAAGATTCTCATCTTTGTTATTTTGGTTCCAATGTTGTGAGACAACAGGAGGTCCCTATAAGAGTTCCTTAATGGTTACATCAGGTTTCAGTGCTACAGAATAGTACCATTGCAATAGTTTGAACCACGCTAACATCCATCGTCTTAGAATAGACCACTCTTGAAAGTCTTTAATACCTTCTTGAGTGAAATATTCGTCTGGACACACTCGCAGATCTTTTGGGTTTCATTGACATTGTAGATAATAAACCAAAATTCCTTTGAGGTATGGATTGAGGGTTCCAAACCTACCCAACCAATAATCCAAAGGAAGGGTCAGTCTCGTCCACATTGCCCACTTTCTTCTAACCGCCTTAGAAGTGGTGGTGTGTAAACGAGAACAGGCCTTGTAGCCATGTCCTGCTATCCTACATAATGTAGAGAAGCGATTCATTTTGTATTTCATATGAATCGCCATCAATCCATTAGGATGATAGTAGTTATGTAAGTTCCGTAATGAGATAGGTGATAAGTCTATCTCACCACGATCTACAATAAACCTTTTGGCAAATTCAAAACAACCGGTGTCAGAGATTAAGGATTTTGATATTGATATATCAACCCCTAACTTTGACAACAGAGTTTGATAACATATTGCAACCTCTTTGTCGACGATAACCACATCGTCGCCAAGAATGGCATAATCTGTCAACTTTTGACCTGGGTAAACTTCCTCTGCTGCAAGCCACACTATAAAATGGTGTTAAAGTGCAAACAAAGGCCAAGAGGCATAGTAACCTAGTGGTTGCCCCGCTACAAAACATACACTTGACCACTTTCTTTTGACAAATGGTACAAGAAATCTATTATAAGCAAGAGCACTATTAACAACTGCTGACGCGAACGGTCTATCAAAGAAATATTGAAAGATCTCAAATAAGAAAACTAACGGCCATCTATCAGTGGCCGCCGTTAAATCATAAGAGTAAGCAATATCCTTACCATAGAGCCGCCCTAAGGGTTTCTCCTGATTCAAAGTTCCATCTGAAGGTAACCTCCTTAATATAGAGGCCACCCAATCGTGGATAGGTCGGAGAAGCCTTTGGTTGATATAGTTACCAATAGCGAAAATCCGCCTCTTCCCTGCACCCTCAAGACTACAACCCAGTTTACCAGTGACCGGAGGAACGTGAAATTCCGCCGATCTAGGTAAGCGAGGACCAATCCGAGCTTCAACCCAATCAAGGTCGTTGCCCGAATCAACCTTATTTCAAGGATCCAACGCAACCCTAGTTCTTTCAGGCCATTAAATTCCTGAAGACCACTGTTCACCGACAGCATGAATGTCATTGATCAGATCAGCATAACCTGCTAATTCTAAGTGGAAAGATGTCAAGATAGACCTAGTCTTCTTTATCATCTTCTCTTCTAATTTCAGGTATTTGCGTAAGATCTGTCTAGTCATTTGTACTGTTGGAATAGATTTCCAAGTTGGCTCAAACTTCATACCCTGGTAAAGGGGAAGTTGAGAGATCCATGGAAGATATCGTGAAGTTATACGTGAGAGATTTAGTTTTAATGAACTCACTAACTCCATGATAGAGTCCATATCTCGAGGAGGGTCAATTATAGACTTTCAAGTCTTCCTTGACACGGCTTTAGCTACCAACATTAACTTTATAATAGTAAACGCTGATAGATAAAAGCGTATTAAAGTATCCCCTTTGGGTGATCTCGATCGAATTTCCCTGCGATGAAACGCAGGAATAATTCTAGGTAGACCGGATCTAGTTAAAGAGACAGGAACAGATAGATCACGTGGAAGAGGTCTTACTGACCCCCTCCACAACATCAAAGAGGTGGAACACTGTTTTAAATAGAGGGATGTCAACAGTATTCCAGACTGATTGATGAGAAATAATATCTGTTTGGTCAGTAGGTGAGAAGCAATACACATCTCCTTAGTGAGACCATCAAGTATAATCAAAGTCAGTTTTGAAAACATACCTTTGATTATACGAGGACCTTCGAAGATCCTCTGCCAGAAAAGAGGTTTGACTTTCAATAAAGCCGAGAATAATTCCGAATTCATAGCATAATGAATTCTGGAAACTTGGTCTGTTGGGAGTCGCTCCTTGAGCTCCTTTGATCGGGAATATAGGTGAATCCATATTCAGTCTATTTCCCCCGGTTGGTGTTTCCACACCCCGGTAACCAGAATCCGGAATCATGTCTCGACCTCAAAGTAGAGGTCAAAACTCAATTCACTCCTCCACTTGACTATAATGATCTTACAGTCATAGAAGGGCACTGGTGGTTCCAAACACCAGTCAACGTATATTACTCTTACCAGGAGTAGTCTAAGTTGTGGGGTAAACAAAGAAGATTGTTACACCTCTTTGTCGCCCCGATGGATCCTAGCCGAAGGAATTCATCATCCCGACGATTAGAACTAAGGGGGGGAAGACTCCCCTGACACGCAAGGAGTGAAAGCCAGGTGCTAGCTAGGTGCGCTCGAATCCCTTGAGTCCGCATTCCGGTGAGCAGGATAGGATCCGGAGGCGTAGGAGTTCAATGTTGATCAAATGCTAGCGAGTACGAATCCCCTTGCTTCTTCTTTTGCGTTAATTGCGAATCCCTTCTTTTCTTTGTTTAGCTCGCAATGTATCTTATAGGTGCAAAATGAATAGTAGCATTTGGGGATGCAAGAATTGCTTCAGCAGGATCTGCTTTCGCTATTGGTAAGTTCCCTTCTTTCTTTGAATTAGTCTCGAAAAAGCCAAGGCTTTCCTTACTTATAGAGCTAATCCTGTCAAGCACTGCCCTTGCCGCGATTCTCTTATCTGGAATCGACCTCTAGTCCGCTCTTTGCTGTCTTTTTCGGTGAATCGCTTTCATCGCTTCTTTCAATATCTCCTCCGGTTCCCGACTTTGAAATTCAATCTTTCGATTCCCGCTTAGTTCATCTGGAATCTGGCCTTTCATCGGTCTAGGTCTAGTAGGTCTAGGGATTCCCGTCTTTTCCTCCGCCATCAGTAAATGAAATCCCATTTATGTAAATAAATCTGTGTCAATATCTCCCCTCCGTCAATCTCTCGGAAATGGTCCATTGGGGGTAAATTCTAGTGAATATGAGGAGGAAGCATCATCGGGAGAATCTGCATCTGCATCTCCTGCTTCTTCCCCGCTCTCTTGCCACGAGCTAGGTTTTAGTGTTTGTTTTCAAATATTCCAGGTCTGGTGTCAAGGGCCTTGGTTCAGCAACATCGTCCACGGTGTAGTTTTGTTTTTTCACATTTCTGGTGCGGGTCAAGACCATTGCTTTTGGCTATATCCGCTTGTGTTTTCTTGTTCCATCCCTCCCCGGTGCGGAGGTCGCATTGGCGCAGCTCCTCGCCTTGGTCTAGGTCTGAAGGAAAGGAGCCTTCAGGGGCGTAAACGAGCCAAAGGCTTTTTCAAGCTGTAGCAAGTTTTTTCTGTTACTCTTTAGGGCGCGTGCATGCGCTTAGACGCCTTTTCGTTTTTCTTTTCGAGTGGCTGCTTTCGCTTTCGCTTTTTCGCCTAGGCTTGCTTCTCGAGTAAGTAGTGGCGTAATCATAAGTAGTTGAGTTGCATTGGTCGGCTTCACTCGATCGGGCAAGGGCGAATCGATCTTCTAGAGCATTGGCACATTCGATGTATTATTTTGCTTTCGAATCAATCCTTTCGAGCCCTAGTTTCCTTTCCTTCTTTTGTGTGGCTGGCTCCAGTTCGTTCATCCATTCTTCAAAGGTCCGTAACGTGGGGCTTTTCCTAATTCAAAATGAGTTTAGGGGGTCTGGTAGGAGGAGCTTTCAAAAGTATCTCGAAATGGCCTTCTTTGCGGGTGTAGGACTTGATTTTTCCACTTTCTCAAAATGTAGAGCAGCGAATCCAATCCCTCGGCTTGTTGACGTTCATCCCCGAGATTGGATCTTTCTTTGCCCCTGATCTTAGACCACCCTTGCTTGGTTCTTTCGTTAGTCTAGTATGAGCGTGGAGTTAGTCTTTCGTGAAGCGGAGCGTAGCGCTTCGCAGGTGAAGGTGCAGGAGCTCAAGAGTCTGTGTGGGGTTCGGTAAGTAAGCCGAGTTCAGCTAGGAAGGAAGAAGGATCGATCCCTCGGTAAGTAATAGTAGCCTTCCTTCCGTTCAGTAATAGTAATTGTCAAAGTGAAAATCCTTCCAACAGGCTAGTGCATGAAGGAGATGCAAAATCCATGGGCAGGCAAGAGACACCCTGGCGAACTGAAACATCTTAGTAGCCAGAGGAAAAGAAAGCAAAAGCGATTCCCGTAGTAGCGGCGAGCGAAATGGGAGCAGCCTAAACCGTGAAAACGGGGTTGTGGGAGAGCAATACAAGCGTCGTGCTGCTAGGCGAAGCGGTGGAGTGCTGCACCCTAGATGGCGAGAGTCCAGTAGCCGAAAGCATCACTAGCTTACGCTCTGACCCGAGTAGCATGGGGCACGTGGAATCCCGTGTGAATCAGCAAGGACCACCTTGCAAGGCTAAAGACTCCTGGGTGACCGATAGCGAAGTAGTACCGTGAGGGCCCATCGGGGAGTGAAATAGAACATGAAACCGTAAGCTCCCAAGCAGTGGGAGTAGACCAGGGCTCTGACCGCGTGCCTGTTGAAGAATGAGCCGGCGACTCATGGGCAGTGGCTTGGTTAAGGGAACCCACCGGCCCCTCGACTCTTAGCTCGCTTATTGTTCCTGTTATTTGGCTAAGAAAATGGAAAAGTTCTCAGAAGAGCGGGTTCCAACAGCGAGGGTCAGGGTCGTGCTTCTCCTATGTCTGGAGCTGCGGTCAATTAGATGATGGAAGAATGACACCTGATAGGGGCACGGCGCACCCAAGAAGAATGTTTCAACAACAAAAGAAACAACGGAAAGAGAAACGAAAGCTTCCATCTCCGAAGCCTTCCCCGCGATGGGATAGGCTCTTAGCTGGACATGGACAGAAAAGATTGCACCTTAGAGAAAGTAGCTAGTCCCGTCCTCGTTAGGTTTTAGGGAAGGGCCTTCTTTCCCCTTTTGCCTTGCGACTTGCCTCTTTTGTAGCATCTTAGGTCGATCAGGTTACCGGCTTTCATAAAGCACTACTGGGCCCACACCTTCTCGATGCTACTTTCAAAGAACAAGATCACTAGGGAATTGAACCGCGAGTACCCACCAGGGGGCGGATTCCTTCCGATCCGATCTGGTTGAATAAGACCAAACTCTCAAACCAATCTCTGCCACGTCTTACCGAACTACACGACCTCAATCCTCATCGCTTTCAGTCTTGATGGCAGATAGTTTACCAGTTGCTATCTTTTTCCCTTGAGCCAACTGAATGGGATATTCTCACTCTGCATGGGAAATGATCCCCGCTGTCTTTTTTAGTATGCCTATGAAAGATAGAGCCTTTCTTTCTTAGTCAGATTCCTTCCTGACTCTTTCCAAAGCAACTCTTTCACTTCTACAAGGACACTCTCACTAAACCATAGCTACTTTCCTCATTGATCTAGTGGCATTCTGTCTTTCACCCCGTAGGCTAGCCGCTTGCTGCGACATTTAGCATTCTTCCTTCATGGCATTAAAAAAAAAAAAGATCGAGAGAGAGGAGAGCGCACAGGCCATTCCCTATCTGTGAATTTCTGGTTCAATCAAGTCCTATTCTTCCTAACCCGCCCGAGGCTCACTCGCTGCCTTAAGGCATGCCTTGACCCCGACTCCTAAGCCCTGACTCCCACACGAACAAGCGGAGGAAGCTCTCACGACGGCCTTCCTTTCTTCGGCATTCATTCGTCTCAAAAAATCTTCTTCCTACCAGTGAGAGTCATTCTAGGTTAGGTCGTCCGGTTAAGGCACTAAGATCTCTTTCTTTCATACCACCAGGAAGCCTAGCTACTTTCTTTATCGGTGACTAAACTAAGAAAAGAAAACTTTCGCTAGAAAGTCTTTTTCACAGCTTAAGTAATAGGCTATCTTTTTCTCTAGCCCGGAGCTGGCACTCCTAAAGCAGTTAACCATATGTGGGATCTTTCCCAATATCCTGCCTACTTCTCTTCCAAGACTTGGTTGAAACTTTCAAGCAGTCAATCAAGCAGCACTGGCCGCTATTCCATAGATAGCATAGAGCTCTGACACAGCGCCTAATAGGCTAGCTTCACTAGAAAGGTTTGGTTTCCCCTTACGTTTGGTACAGTGCTTTCAGATTTCACTTCTGCTCATACTTTACTGTCTTATTTCACTTCTGTCTGATCTCATAGAACTTCAATTGAGGAGTGTATCATACTTTAGTTCTGATCCGTGCTGATCTTACAATCACCGACTCGAAGTCTAGTTTCGTGGCAGTGTGAAAGCTAGAATGTAGATCTCCTGTTGGACTTATCAACGAACGTTCATGTTAGAATTCCATGGTTGGAGTCATAATGCAAAAACGAATCGTCTTCCAGCAAGAGCTATACTACTCTACTTTCCCTCCCGAATCTATTCTTCAGCCCAGTAACCAATGTCCATAGGGCGTAGCCTTAACCATCCGTATGTTACAATGACAATCAGTCTAGGGTCGTGGCAAGAGTGTTGATCCTCTACTTCGACCAGCCTCACTTGGCATCGATCCAGCTCAGCGTGAAGAGGTGCAATCCTTGTATTGATCTGATCCTTCTCCCTAAGCTAATTCATTCAAGAAAGAATACCTATCTGTAAGCAAGCGAATCAAAGAAAATAAAACTGGAATACTAGAGAAAAAGTCTTCAATAAAGACTATCTTCTTACTAAAAGAGTAATCTATCAAAACCTTCTTCTGATATCGTTTTAATGAGACCTTAAGGCAACAAACAAGCAATGGAGGGAGACTACAGATACATGCTAGCTAGAAAGATCAAGGTAGTTCTGATTATTCAAGAGTAAGCTATATTATAAAAGCAAGGATCTGAAAGAGAGTAACTGACTTCTAGGGGACGAAGGAGAAGAGAGAAGATTACGAGACTAAACTCTCTATCAGTAGGCCGCCCTGACGCTGCGGTCGATCAGTTAGGCACTGACTTTAGCGAAAGAGCACTCGACCAAAGAAAATAGGAGCAATAGAGGCGGCTTTTTGGCCTACTTATATATAGATTTTGTAGTTCCTTAGTCAGATAGCTTACTTTTAGGCATAGCAGTCGAGCATCACATCTCGGTCAATCAGTTTCAAGCAAGTCAGGACTATTCGCAGATGCGGGGAATCTTTTAACGTAACGTGACCCATAGTATGAGTAGAGAGGTTAGCCTTTCGCCGGTAGAAATGACTAAATCAAGAGAGAAGAAGCAGAAGTGATCAACTATACGATAGAACCAAACTCAACAGAGTCACCAACTGATTCAATAGCTTCGGTTACGCCTTTTCCTTTCCTAATCCTAATGCCATGGCCCTTCCAAGGCATAATGCTATTCCTCCAACAGATGAAATAGCTGCTTCTTCGAATGCCTTATCTACGTAAATTTCTTCTTCAATCGATTCATCTCGGTCCTTAGACTGCATGGGCTAGCTGAACCCGTGGAAAAGGCTTGATTGCCCCTTGCGATAACCTTTTATCCGAATCTCTTAAACTCACGGAACACAAAGCAAATCTCTACCTCGTAGCGCTCGTGCCCCCATAGCATTCGTAGTTCGGACTTTATTTGCCGGTAGGCCTATGGATGCATTGACCATTCATTCTGTAACGTTCATAAAGCCCTTCTCGTCTTTCTGGCTCCTCTTAAGCCTCTGATTCCGTTGCTGATTCGTAAATACATTTGCACCCTCAAATCTCTTTGTTAAAAATTAGGCGTAGGCCCATCAACACACCTAGCCCCCTTAGGTTCAAGGAGTTTAGGCATGAAGGACGCTCTCGAATAGGGTCGGAAAGGTGACATTTTTTCAAGGACTTGGAGGCTAGGCTAGTTCTTTAACCATACCCCCGTATTAGAAGTATCCATTTCACCCTCGGTCTTCAGGGCTCTGGGCTTAGAACTCTCTCGTCGACTTTCGCTTTCTTTCCTTCTAGGGCATCTCTGAACTATCTCCTTGCGCAGCCAGCCTTTGTTTGACCTTCATTTCCAGGGTAAACCAGGAGTAGGATCCCGGTAAGGTGATTCAATTCATTCATCTGCAGAAGGCGTATCAGTCTCGCTACTTCGTTCATCTCCTTCCTTTACTAATGTGCAGTTTAGTTCCAAGCCTTCGGGCAAAAGGATCGGTTCATGCCCCATGGTTTCAAGATAGTGCCACAGCTATTATTCCACAGGCGAAGTAAGCCAGTGAGGAAAGCGAGGCTGGCATCGACCCACAGGGACCCGTTGGGAATCGCCCTCACGGAGAAGGTAGGGCGAGGACCATACTAAGTAGCGAAGGCGAAGCCGCGCCTTCTCTTTCTCTCGTAAATCAGATCTTTCCTGGAAACGGTTCTGGCGCTGGCCAGCCAGCGGTTGACCACCAAGAGGGTTCCACATTTGCGTCTCTGTCTTCGATCGAAAAACTTCCGTCTCTCAGTAATGAAGAGGTGGTAGAACAACACCGCCCGGACCTGGAGACTCAACGAAAAGAGGTGAGTTGGAGAATCTCTCTTTTTTTTTCTTCCTATAATCGAATAGCCGTAAGGGGAGACTACTTGATAAAGCTGCTCTTGCAGCTTTATCTACATACTGCTTCTGAAGAGCAGCTCAATCGCATTTTTGCTGCGATAGAAAGTGTGTCCTCTCGTCAAGGAGCGGAGAGACCTACTTCCGCCCGGAAGGCGGGGGAAGCTTTACTCACCCTCCTCCAAGAAGCAGAATAGGTCCAGTCCGGGGGACAAATCAATAGGAAATGTGCTATTGTGTGTGCTATTGCTATAGATTGACTGACCGCCTAATGGTCCGTCGGTGCGCTCATTCCGAATTTCTTTGTACCGCCCAGAAAAGCACGAGAGAAAAGCAGATCCAATACCAAGACGCCCAGAACTCTCTCATATATATGCTATGCTTTTTGAAAATGAAAAAAAGGTGTCTGGTCAGCTGTTCGCTTTACGAGTGAAACCAAGTACGTGAAAGAAACTGTTAAGATACTATGCCGGTATCTTTCGTTCTTCCGACCAAGACCAATTCCGCCTAAGACCATGATCGAGTCATGACGAGCTAGACTCTCACTTCTAAGATCTCATAAATCACACTTACCTAATCCCGAGGCAAGGGTACCCGCGCTTATTGATTCAATTCCACCAGCAGCTTATTCTTATTCACTTGAAAACAGAACACCGTATTCAACTACAGCTCCTTCTTCACCCTATGAATTTGAAGGGAAGCCTTTGACTATACGATAAACCAACCAAATGAAACTTCCTTGCTAATAAGATAGTTTAGGCCTTTGGGCTATCTTCTTTCTCCTCGTTCTTGGGACTTGCAAAAGGACTGTGTTCGTAATCCTCTATTCCCTTAGGTTCAGTAGTTAGATAGAGTATTCACTAATCAGTGAAGCGCTAACAAAGTCGTCCGCTAAAGCATCTGACGAACCAAGAAGTCCTTGAACTATCCTTGGGAAGACCTCTTGATCGGCTTGGACTTTTTGGTCTAGGATCGCCGGAATGGGAATTGGATTCGGAGGAGGGCTCTGCCTCGGCAGAGAGAGGATATCCACTTAGATAGTCTTGAGATTCCATAAGTGTTCAGCTAGTGATATGAGATTTTTGCTGCTTTCATCTATCAAAGAAGAATATGCTATCATAGTTCAACTCTATGCTTTTCTTATGTTAGAACAGTTCCGGGAAGACCCCTTCCATATGGTCAAGAATCCCCTTCTATTGGACTTGGAAAGTCAGCCCTGAAGGAAGCTGCTACCTTACCTTCTTAGTCTACTCGAAAGGAAATGGGATATCAATAGCTTTCCTTTCTTTCACAAAGAGAATTATGAAACTCTACTACTGAGGAGAAAGATGTAGCATTAGCCGCTGTTTAAGCTTTCACTGTATTTATCGATTGCTACTAGTAGTTGAGGGGTATTCCCTGCCTTCTTCAAGTACGCAAATACCAGTTTTCCAATGCTTGGCTTTATAAGTAGGTAATTTACCTCTTCTTCCTGGCACCTGCCCTACTCTTTCTCTAGCGTGGGGAGTGGAATAGACTGATTCCTGCCTTACGGATTCGGACTCCAGCCCCTTACGATAAAGCACTTGAAAGCAGGAGTGACCTTCCCTTACTCTGACTATTAAGCCCAAGGCTTGCTTTTCTATTCCTTCCTTTTAGCACGGATTGAGTTAGATAGCGCCTACTCATTCGCTGGAAAGGCTAGTTACCTTCTCCTCATTCTCAAGCGCTTGCTACTGGATGGATGGATTCTTCCCTTCCTCCAAGACCCGGAAAAAGCCCTAGACCCCCGCCTAGGAAACTCGGCTTCATGCACGAGAATCGAAGGTTGCTACCTACCCTCTTTGAACCCATAGACCAAAAGAAGGCACCCCTAGTCCCTTATAGATAGTCAAGGAGAAAGGACAAAGACCTTAACAGCATGCGTGAGAAGAGAACTTTGGTAGCCCCGATGTCCAATCCACACGATGCAGGGTTAACTGCCCTTATTGCTTGCGTCTTCTGTTTATAACTCTCTCCCTTGGATTCTGGTCTACACCGGGAACTCCCTATAGTCCTAGACTAGTTCTTCCTTCCCCACCTTGCCCTTCGGAAATTCAAGACAGAAGGGGGACCCCAAAAAAAGCCTGAAAGTTGTCAAAGCTCGATGTAATTGACCTGTCAAGGAATGAAAGCCTTGTGCCTCCTCTTGGGAGTCATGCATTCGCGCGAAACCTCATTCGAAAGCCGGAGTTCGCCCCTACTCTAGCATTAGGCACTGACTCACACCGGAGCACTTCTCGAATTAGGGATTCGGCCTTGGTTCAGTTAAAGACCTGCTCACCCCAGCTCTACCATTAAAGGGATTCGGCACTGAAACCGCTTTCTAATAAAGTAAGGCAAGCATCGTAGTTCGCATTGCTTTGACTTCGAATGAAGCCCCTCAAATCGGGAAAAGTAGATCGAGGACAAAACCAAGATACAAGATACCGTAAGTGATCCATAATCCAATTTCCACTCTATTCTGCCTCAACTGAGATGCTTAACACATGCAATTCAAATGATTCTACCTAAGCAAAAAAAAGGAAAAATTCGAGACTACTATGATTTCACTTGATTTGGACTAGAATTCCACCCTTTATCCCCCGGAACTAGGAAGGAGAAGGGCTTTTTCATAGCAAAAAATAAGGAATTTAAACCTCAAACAATAATATCATAAGATAAAAGAAGAAGCGCATCTCTGGAATTCAACCTTGAAGTAGCGATCACGAACGTAGCGCTCCAGGTGCCTAGCCATGAGTAGATCCAAGAGTGGTCTCGCGAAGCCGGAAAACCGCTACTAGTAGGATCCTAGCCAAGAGGTTGGAAAAGGGGATGAACTTCCAGAAGGTCCTTTTGATTCAACTTAGAAAGCTCGGGCCAAATAGTGTTTCCGTGCCTTCAAAAGGAGCTCCACTTGGCCCTACGAGTAGGGTCGGAGTCGGAACATAGGTAACCTCTGTAGCCTAAAGTCGCTTCGAATGGATTGCATCCTTTCTGCTCTTCTCCCTTTCCTCCTACGGGGCAAACAAGATCAGTTAACTCTAGCTTCTATCTAGTACGAGTGAGCTATGTCCCTTCTCGCTGTTTTCCCTTGACGGGGCAAACAACTTCCTTAACAATGGTTTTGAGCAACGGGTGAGAGAAGCTCCTTATTTTGATTCTAGCAACGGGGCATCTTCCCTTACTATGTATCTAGCTACGAGTTAGAATTCAGTCTCCTAGCCTAGCCCAACGACTCTTTCCCTTCACGGGGCAAGCATTGTGTAACGAGCTACGGAGGAGATATGTTCCTTTAATGTGTATCCACTAACGAGGCAGATAAGCGGATTATTTGCACTCTCTTCCTCCTAACGAGGGGAATAATATATAGAGTTTCTTGTTCTTAAGCGAATGCGGTTGAAGCGATCAAGGGTAAATGCTTACTGACTTGGGCCTGCTAGCAAGGGAAGGACAGGGCGAACCACAGCTTGAGAATCCCTATAGTGGGTAATGTCTCATACCCGCCAGGTAGTGCGATATGAGGCTTGAAAGCAAACGAATGAGGAAGGGAGGAATGCTAACTCACAGGGCCGGGTCCCGATGAAGAAACTTATAGGGGGTAAACTAGTTACTAACAGCAGTATGAAACTTTTTCACTTTTCTTTCAGAAACTACTATACTATAAGGGGGAGAGGGAAGATCAAGAAGTACTATTAGTAGAAAGTTATTAACTATTTTGATTATTCAAGATTCCCCTTCCCCCCACTACTGTAAGCTCTGACTATGAAGAAAAAGCAAGGGCTCCTTTCTGAATCTGGATTTCGAGGAACGAACCTAATTGGAGTAGAGGGAAAAGCAACTGAATCCCGAGTTTAGTGCTTTGTCGACTCAGAGTTAGAGTGCTAAATGAGCTAGAAGCGGGTTCTGGATCACTTCTTCTCACATAGTTGATCTCAAGTCTAGATTTTGGCTTCGATCCTTTTTGCCTATTTTCGTTATTTGGTCGAGGAGGGAATCTAGTGAGCTAAAGTTAGAATCCTTTGGTGAATTCCGGTAAGGAGAAGCGAACTTGACTCCTGCTAAAAATGAGTAGCCGGGTTAGACTCCAATCGCTGTCACTGTGATTTTTCAAGGAAGAGAAGACTGAGTTCTAGCTGGAGTTACCGGCCGATAAGATCTCTGAGATTGACCAGCCAGCTGGGTTGGTTTGGCTATTCCTTTCTATTGAAAAGGAGTCAGCTGTCTGTGCGAGTCACCTTCTTCTAGGCTCCGAGTCACCTTCTTCTAGGCTCCGCTGGACGACACGGCATTCTCGTTCAAATATGGGCCGGCCGTACTTGTGATGGTTCCCAAGGATCCAATATGACCGCTTAGGTCTACGTTGCCACGATATTGTTCTATGGAAGCGGGCGGGCTGCTTTTGAAAAGTTCGGCCCGGTTTTGTTGGTGTCGTAGGGGAGGGATTGCCCTTTCTAACGCATATTCTGTCGTACCGGCATGGCCCCACTGATTTTTTTTTCGATCGGAGCATCAAGCAGCGCAACCCGGTTCTACTTGACTAAGCCCCGTGCTCCTCCAAGGAGGGAGTTTGCTTTACCCAACTCCCCTTTTTGATAACAAGGCAGAAAGCCCCGACCCGACATTCATTAGTTTCGAATGAAGAATGAAGAGTGCCCTGCCCAGCAAGATACGGCTCAGCCCTATAAGTTTAGTAAGAACATGACCACACTAGACCTGACGGATTTCATGGTCACGGTCCTTTAATGAAATAGGCCCCTATCACTACAAGCCCACATGAGAAAAGAGTGCTTCGGCCCTGACTACACGTAATGTGACTGAATGGTCACGTTTCAACAAGCAACTCCATGAGCGCTGACGCGCCACTGACTGATAAGGGGGCGCTAACGCGCATCCGTTTTCTTGCACCGTAGTGCGCTAGCTAGCCCTGTGGTTTTGAAGCAGCCGTAGTTTGCGTAGTATCGCTATGGAGCGCTTCTCATTGAATGTAGTGTACCCTAAAATCTTTGATTTGGAAGTTGGTAAAGACCCACCCCTTGTTTCAGTCAGAATCAGTCCCCGGGACCCCGGGACATTGGCTTCCGCCAACAGTGAACTATTAAGGATCGCATCCCGCGCATATTCTACATTATAGCCTGCAACTGATTCAGCTTCCGCTTCTGGGAGATCAAACGGAGCTCGATTAGTTTCTGCTAGACGAGAAATGAAGAACATAACCAATACGGGGAACAAGGGAATACCGGACCATATCTGCTTTTGCGCCATGACAATCTCACTCGAATTACGGGGACCTACACATATTAGTACAGTATACCGGGGTCCCCGGCCAGAACCACACGTGCAAGTTTCCCTGCATGTGGCTCGTCCGTGCTTTCCGAGGCGCCGCCTGTGACTCAGCATGGGAGAAGGGGACGGAACTGCACACTTTCGTGTTCAGAGCATTGTCCGAGTGAGTAGGCAGCGCCTACCAAGCAAAGCTTTCTTGAAGAGGCTGGGCTGGTTCCTTTTCGGCGCCCGCCCTTGATTTAGATGTTGGGGCAAGGCAAGCCCCAGGAAAGTCAGTCTAGGTTGGCTCCCAGCTCCATCTCCATCTCGGCCGGCATCCAGCAAACGGAGGAGCAAACTCCGGCCTTTAAGGAGCAAAGTCCTACGCTGACTACTAAGCACGGTCCTACTCAGTCTCATTACGTGTAGTCAGGGCCTCTCACTACAAGCCTACATTGTAAAGCTAAGGCCGGAACCACACCGAAAATCAATATAGTAAGCGCGTCAGGTTGATTCTTTATGGTGTAGTGTAGTCAAGCAAGGCGCGTTAGCCCTGGAGTTTGGAAGCTGGGCTAAACGCGCCGTAGTGCTGCGCGGGAGCGCCCCTATTAGTCAAGCGTTTTCTACGCTGGGGTGGGGTCCTGGAGCGAACTACTCATGTGCTGTGTTGCCCCAACCCAAGGAAGGGCATTTGGTGAGGAGCTACGGTCCGGTGGTTGACAAGCCACTTCGAGGAGGCGACTGGACTGGAGTGCTTTCATCAAATGATGCATGTGGGCTGAGCCATTCCCATCCCAAGTGGTGGCCCGATTCGGCCTGGCCTGGTCGGGAAGAGATTCACATAGAGACTACAGCTATCCGGGAATAGATATCTATGTTAGCTAGCGAGGGCGGGCTTTCCTATGGTAGTCCCACAGCGGCCTCTGACCGTCCGTCCCGTCTCATCTTGATTTGGCTATACTTGTAGCCAGCCATGTTAGCTCCACATGAGTGCCTTTTTCGCCTTTCTAAAAAGGCACTCATCAGTCAGCTCGGCCCCCTTTCCTATTCAGCTTTGCCGCCCATTAAGAGAATGGGTAATAGGTCCCGTTCAAGCGGCCCGCCTTTCTTCATCTATACTAGCTGCCACGCACGACCCAATAGGAACGATTAGATTTCTGCGCCCCTCTCTAGAGAAGAAGCAGAACGCGCCATCACCTACAGCCCTTTCCTCTGCCGGGGACTTCCACGAAATGAAAACGGGCGGCATCGTCGTATGCTCGACATTAGTGGCCCTGGTGTATATCCCGGAGTACTCCTATGGCCGATCTGTCACCCATACATTCTGGGCTTGGCCCCGTACCGTGTGGAGAATGCCCCCCAGCAAGATCAGGCTCAGCCTTATAAGATAAGAAAGTCCATGACCACACTAGACCTGCCCCCCTTTTCTCATCTCATGTAGGCTCATTACGTGTAGTCAGGCTTAGTCAGTGATTCTCGCAGTTCAGATAAGATTCGGACCGCCACTTCTCTGAAAGCATGGTTCTTGCCTCCCTCCTTGGAGCTCGTCCATTCGTTGGGTGATCCCTTGCTCTCACGTTCGAGTGTTTGTTCGTCGTTTAGGCCGGTGAGTGAGATTTCTGCTCATTGCAGTCACCTCCGGGGTTCTTCGCACCTGGATAGTACCAGGACCCTTGTGCCCCGGACTGCACTGCCCGCCCGAAGCCCGCCCTATGACCCACAACAAAAAAAGAGCCTTGCGACGAGACGCGGACATTCCCCATGCTGCGGTTCCCTCCGGTCCGTTCCCGGGTTGGGTTAGGGGAACATCCGAGCGATTGCCTTCGCGGATCCAAACGCGCTAACAAGGCGCACAATAAGAATAAGACCAATAGAGACCTCATAAGGGACCATTTGAGCTGCAGATCGTAATGCTCCTAGAGAGGCATATTTCGAATATAGAGGAGTGAAAGTTCCCAACAATCAACGACTTTCTCATACCCACGCTATGAACCGTACGAGCACGTCCTCTGTCACCCCCCACCGCGCTTACGGCTCTATACCCCAACCCAACTTGCTCTGGCCCCGGGTCCTCCCTCTCTATTCCTCGGTAAGCGGACCGTGGGAGCATGGGGGGGCGGTATCTGCTTTGGACTGATAGAAAGCATCTCTCTTTTGTCCCTCCTGACCGAACCCGCCCAAAAAAAGCAAAATAGAAAAAGTGGTTCTTGCCGGCGTCGGAGACATCTTTATCTGAGGAGGAGGCTTCGTCGTCCGGCTCCTCATAAATGATGTTAGGATCGGCCGGCTCATCCTCGGAATCCGAAAAGAAAACAGAGACAGAACGGAATCACTTTGTTTCAGTGACATATCTAATCAGACTGAATAGGATTAGAAGAGCTGTCACGATCATTCACATCCATTTAAGCAGGCAGGAAGGGCGCGGAAGCTACCGTTTCTAGAATGCAAGCAAGGTAGCTTGCTGACTCTCCTAGTAGCGTGCGTTGGCGGCAAGGAAGGAGGCATTGGATAGACCAGACTATAGCTAGAGTACAGAGGCATTCGGGAAGCGACTAGTCGCTTCTGGCGAAGCTTCTAGAAGGCCGACCACTACATAGAGAGATCCATATACCAGTCATGAGCTATCGCTCATGCCGTCAGAGGCGGAAGCAGTCGCTTCTAGGACGAAGCCGAGCCGATACGATAGGCGGGCGAAGGGAGCGAGACCAAGCCGAGCCTGACTACACTACATTCATAAAAGTTGGCAAAGGAGGCCCACTATACGTATACTTGATTAGTAACCGGTGAAAGACCAAGAAAAAAAAAACTACACCCAATTTCAGTGAACTATTTAAGCTATCAGTGTGATTGATCAGACAAGTACCAAGGGCTTTCGGTAGTCTTCTTTCATTTCCGAATTTGCTTGCGACAAGTCCGTGCATTAGTATGAGTTCGTTGACCGCGTAAAGGCGATCCATCTTGATGACGAATTCCACGATAACGAGAAATAGAAATTAATCGTTCGATGTCTGCTCGTTCTCCCCTCTTCAATTCCCAATGAACAACATGATCTTGACCTATCTTTTGTTCCATTTTGTCGATCTGATACTTAGTTAACTCTTTGATCTTGATGTTCCCACTGATACCTAATCGATAACGAACCTGAATGGCTTTTTTAGGTCCAATTCCTTCCATTTTTGTTGAGGCAATTCTGACTTGTTCATCGGGAACTGATCTAGCTCCTGAGATATATGACATTCTGGATCCTTCCTTTGACTAGTCTTCTCGGCTGGAATCATAAATGGGTTGTCTCCTCTTATTTCACTCCCCTTCGGAAAGCAAGGGAAAGAGATTAGATCTCTCGCTCCTTGCCTTCCACCTGTCTGCCGTTATTTACTCCGTTGGAGGATTTTTCCGCACTTCTATCACTAAATCAGTGAGAAAGTGCTCTTCGATAGGTCTCTCCAACCGAGTGATTTTTCTTATTTATTTATTGAAAAAACGGAGAAGGACCAATTGAGGGCCCCGGGGCCGGAATGCGGTAGGGCCGGAGGCGCCTCGACGGTCGAATCGTTGGCCGACTCATAAGAGAACTCGTCTCTTGCGATCTCATGAGCGGCCATCCGCAAGCCGGGCCCGGGCTGCCTTCGGGTACAGAATCGACCGCAGTAGCGGTCGTCTCAAAGCAATACCGGGCGCAGTAAAGCCGCAGGAGCTTTCGTAGGGCCTTTCTAATTGCCCTCCTTCACTTCTTTCCTATAGGTGTAGTGTAGTCAAGGAGAAAGGGTTGGTCGAGTGAGCCTTCGGCTTCCTTTTTTCCCCGTCTTCAGGGTCCGGAAGAGCGGGGGCGGCGGCCTGTCCGCGCGGAGCATGTCGGGCGCCTGCACCCATCTGCGGCCGTCGGGCCATAAGGGAGAGAATGAAAAGGGGCAAAGAGGAGAAGGCATGACCAGAAGAATTGTGTAAAATAAGTGAATTTATCCAGTTGAGGCATGATTTTTTTAGAATCAATGATTCCCTCCAGACAGCTTAACTCCGTCAAGCCTGTACGAGTAGTGAAGAACTATAGAGAGCTGTGGTTGGTTGTTGACCAACAGAAAGCATGGGATAAATAAAGATGAAAAAACAAAGAAATAAGGGCGACTTGAGATGCCGCCCAGCAAACTCCGGCCCTACTCTATAAGATTTTGAACCCAACTCTAAACCAATATATAAAGCTAACGCGCCCGCCCAGGTCGGGGAGACGACCTTTATGTTGAATAAACGCGCGATAGTGGGGGCTATCCGCGCCCTGGCTTTCGAGACTGTCGAAGACTGAATGGAGAGTCTTTAGCGAAAACTCAGCCCCCTTTCGAGTCTTCAGGAACCGAGCCCCGCCTTCAAGCCAGCCTCCACCGGGATTCAAGGTCCTCCATTTTTTGGAGGATTTTCCCCTTTATCTCAAAGATAGAGGAAGCCTTTTGGCAAAGTTGACCCGATGGAGGTTTCAGTATCCCCCTGTAAGAGAAGACGAGTCGGGAATAGATCTGAGAAGGGCTTTCTCCCCCAATCCGTGGCTCCAGAAACTCTGGGTCCAAATTCGGATTGGGATCGGCGTGGGGAACTTCCGCCGGTTCTGGCGCCTCTTCATCCAAAGCTGCAGAGGTTTGGAACCCTGCGCAATAAAAGCTGCGAACAGCTCCTCGGAATTACACTGGGGAGAGGGGGACCTTGGAGGTGCTTCAACTCCACCCATGTATTCCGAGCTGCCCAGGCCTTCATCGAGGTTTTTTCCAGTCCTAAAAAAAGGCCCCTTGGGCCTCCCACTCATCTGGCCCGGGCGAATAACTACGTGACCAAATTCTCCTGTTCAAAAGAAGATCTCTTTGATTCTTCATTCTCAACAGGAATGCATCAACATAACTGCCCTTCCATATGGATCGTCGTGGCATGAACTCAGAATTTCTTCGCTTCGATGTAGTCCTCTAGCTCCGAGGGTTAGGACCAAGGGAGCGGTCGAGTGGCTCCGCTCCTCCTCCCTCTCCTTTAGGAGAAGATCGTCGTTGGTCTTTTTGCTTTTTGACATAACATTCTCGGCCGCCTCCGGTCCGGTAGGTGGGTCGCCCTGTAGCCGCTCCGCTGAAAGTGAGATCACTACCGGCTTGAAGAATAGGGAAACATCACTCCTAAATGCAGCCGTTCTCTTATATACGATACCACCAGACGCGCTCCTGCCTCTTTCGCAGCGCAGTCAAAACTCTCCTCTCCAATGGGACCAGCCGGGCCAGAAGCCTCGTTTCCTTCAACTAATTCAAGCTCTTTGAAGTTGGCAGTAGAAAAGTCATCTCACTGAACATTGGATTATATACTACCTCGTTAACATTACAACCAATCAATCGAGAGTCTTCTATACATTGACATTTACAGTTTAGATTCCTCCCCGAACGAGCAAGAAAAGGTAGAAGTGAGCTTCCTAAAGTTAGAGTGAGGAAAGGATCTTAGCCATCGGTGACCGGCTTTCGTCAAAGCATCTTTGGGCGATAGTTTCTCGATCCGGTCTCTCACTTGACTATCAAAGCAAAGGGCAGAACGAATCTATCTTATCCTAAGATAATTCTTGTCTCACTTTCTTATCGTTCGTCCGTTCCAGGTATTCAAAGAAGTATTTAGCTCTTTCTCTTTTTTTCCTTTCAAGTCTTCAATTCCCCTCGTTCGGGTATAGAGTCACATAGCTCGGTAAGAAGTCAGAACACAGCTACTCCTGAACTCATTAAGTCAAGAGCTAGAGAAGGGTTCTTAGGTAATGGCTAGCTCGTCAGTACCTGGTGTTGATTTTGTCACGTCTTTCAGTACTCGAACTGAAGTCAAGTACATCAATCGGTCTAAGGTCTCTGCACCTCTCTGTTATCCGGAAATGAAGCAGGAAGATCTCTAGATGGCAGCTAGCTGAGAACCCGAATGAATCTCATGCGCCTCGGCCGAGAGAGGATAATAGGAGAGGATAGAAGGGCGCACCAGCTATGTGCCATTGTCAAAATGGTTGTCTATCACCCTGGTAGAAGATACCTCAGTTTTTCTGCTACTTACCTAATCCTTAACTCGCTACTCTTATTCTGCTCGTTCCCTATGGTCGAGCACTTCGTTCATGAGTTGCTATCGCATTAGCTGTGATAACTATAACTTAAGCTATCTTCTCGAGTGAAAACATCTTTCCTTAGGGATGAGCTTTTTGGGCTAAGTAAAAAGAGCTTATTTATTCGTCGATAACAAGCCTTGACTGAAAATCAGGAATAGAACCAGAAGCTTTGATGGTAGTAAAGTCAGTCCATCTGTACTGTAAAGACAGACAGATTCTTCGTATCGCCGCTTTCTTTATAGTTGCTCCAGTGAAGCAATGCAAGACAGATGGATAGAGGGAGACTAATACTATAAGAGGACCTACTCCTTCTATTCTCTTTCCCATCAAGCTACGCATGCTTACCAGAAAGTCCTTCTTAAAGGCAGAATAGAATTCCGGTATGATCTCCCGGCTAAGCGGTCGGGTCATGGATCTTGCACTTCACTTGAATAGTGCTTTTGAAATGGCTAAGTCAAGCTGACAGAATTGAAACTAAGGACATTTGAATGCTAAGGCAAAGCACTTTGATTCTCCATCCATAGGATGTTGCCACGGAATCGGGTTCTGTTTTCGAATCACTTTCTGCTGCTCAGTCAGAAGATGCTTTGGTAACCGATTTAGCTTCATCGGAGGATATTCTAGTAGAGTCTGATACCGGGTAATCTTCTTCCGTAGACGATCATCTTTCGCCGAAGAGGATACCTAGCAGAGTCAGCTTAAATAGCTAGTCGGCTTGTATGCCCTTGTCTTTTCTGCAATGTAAAGTAAAGAGTAGTAAAGCACCCAAAATAGTTGGAGATTCACTTTAGACTTTCCCCACATTTGAGATCTAGAAATCTAGAAGTGGAATCCATTCTTTGAAAGCCAGACCTACAAGAAAAAAGAAAGTATATGAATGGGGTCAACAATGAGTTGCAGATTAAACTGCCCCTTTTTTTTTTTTTTTAGGTTCCCCTTCGCCTCGGTCATCTATTTCGTCTTTGGAACTCCTCTAAGAGTTTACGGGCCTAGCTCAACGAAAAGGAAAGTCCTTCTGTTCCAGGTTCGAGTGATGTTTCACCAGTAAGAGATCAACGAAAAGCAAGCCTTCTTACCAGTTTGAACTAAAAGAATGTAGTAGAAACCCAAGACCAAAGGAGTGTACTTTACTTAAGGAAATGTACTTCAAGAGGGGTTCTTGAGTCAGGGAGGGGTTGGCATACTAATAGTAGCCTTTGTCACCACCCTAGCAAGAATCAAGGGTATGCCCGCGCGTAGAAGACCTCAAAAGCCTAATTTGATTTATCTTATCTTCTTTTTGACTTCGTATTCAATCCACTTGCTGGGATTATTCTAGCTGTTACGCTCCAGTGCTAGACCTCTATTAGCACTTTGTTATCTTGCCCATATTGTGGGAGTGCTAATCCTCCGTTTTAATCAGTTCTCTTGCGGTACTGGCCAATTCGTTTTCAATCTATCAGTCAAGGGCTGGGATAATAATATATCCCGTGAGGAAGCCTAATTTGCTTGTGAGAAAGCCTTAGAATTAGCATCTTTTCTTTAGGAGAGCCTGTTTTCTAGTATGTTAAGCATGTGACTTTCTAATCCAGGCCAGCAGTATCGACTAAGCCAAAAGGCTAGTTAGGGATATGTCTTTGATAGGGTCTTTCCATTCTGTTACGAGTCTAAGATTTGGCTTTGGTTAGTCTATCCTGAGGTCATATCCTCCCTTCAAACTCAAGGGCTGTCAAAAGGGCAAACTCTTGAAAGAAAGTTCCTTGCCTGTAAACAGAATACTAGCAGACAAGCTCTTACAGAAGGCAATGTAATTGATCAAATGTGGGGCATCGACGTCTTCAGAGTCAGAGAAGTGGACAAATGCTGCTAGTCTTTTTCGACGAATCAACTGTGGCATGGCACTTTAATTAGCATTACCTTGTGTAAAAAATCAGCACTTCTTTTAGTTAACAGTTAACCGCCTACTGCCCCTCGATGGTTTGCTTTCAGTTGACTTTTGTGGTTCTATCGTAACTAAAGATGATTCTGTTCTGTTAAAAGATTAGGAGTAAGGGCACTTGCTGTTGCCGCTCTTAGAGTAAGAAGATCAGAGCATAGCTTAAGGTTCACTTAACTAGGATAGATGGGCCTAGACCTCCTTCCTTCAAAGACCCGATTCGTGACAAGAGCCCTGGAAAGGACTAAAAGGCTAGTACCGTATACGACAACAAGACCAACAAGAGTTCCTACTCATACTCTTACTAAAGCACCGGCAACTCCAACTGTAGCAGCGGTTATTGCCAACAGCGTCTAATCCCAGAGCTTCTATTTACTCAATACCAGATACGCATTCAGTTAGCTTTCTAGCAGCGGTAATGCCATCAAGAGCTTCTTTTCAAGCTGCCTATTCTGTGTTTGGGTTAACTATTGATTCAATTGCGACAAGAGCGTATTCTTTCCTTTCAAAGAGGGCATTCGATGCTTATTCTTTTCTTAACAAAGGAAAGAAGAAGAGGGCTAAGACATCTACTGCTCCAGTGACAGAGAAAGCTCCAACTCCTTCTCCATTTTCAGAGATAGCTGCTGAGACAGCCTCATATATAGCTCCAAGACCCTCTCCTTCTTCGGGGACTGAGATAGCGACATCCCCAAGACTTGCTTATGACTAGAGGGCTTGAAGGAAAGCAATTCGACTACAAAGTGATGGAAACACTACGATGATGGTACTTCCTTACGATGATGGAACTTCCTTTGATTAGCGCTTAGAAGGTGATAGAGAGAGAGTTAGGACTGCCCTTGGTTCCATAGACATCTTCAGAAAAGGAGACAGAGATTCGCAGGAAGGCTAGCTCTGAGTCCCGCGCCTTCTTTCATCGATGTGCAAGGTATAGCACAAGCGCTTCACACATTACCTCCAGGGGCTAGACTCCGATCTTCGCCAGTCCAGGCACCTCTCCAAACGGGATACGTTCTACCCGTAGTCTCGGCTAAATAGCAAATCAGCCAGGGTTCACCTCCCAACCCACGCCGGGTTATGTTCCTTAACCCCAACCAGGGTATTATCAGCCGCCCGTTTCATCGAGTTACCCGGCTCAACCCATGACGAGCCACCGTCACCAAAGCAGCTACAACCCCCCCTATGCCAAGTCAACCAGATCCTAGCCCTACTTCAAAGCCGAGTACTCTATCCGAGTTAGCAACCCAAAGATAATCCTCGACTTCCACTTCAGGAAGCTAGGACCGCTTATATAAAGTATGATCCAATGCTGGTCTCAGGTCTACAAGCAAGGGAAGGCGGGGGAATAGAAAAGACAAGACTCGGGGGTTAGGACAGGCTAGACCTAAGCCACCCAGCATAAGTAGTCATGAATTGGGTAAAACATTGGGGACAGGAGCACGGGAAAATCTATCTTCAACGGGTGCCCCGACTGCAGCTACGGCCGGGAATGGGGAGAAGGCATAATAGAATGTCCTTCCTTCTTTTGAGAAGAGCTAGAAAAGCCCCCCTTAGCCAGCCTATGTATGGAATGTAAAATAACCAACATGGGTCAGAAAAGAGGGAACCTAGAAATGTCTTTATACCAATCAGCTACTTCATCAGAGGAGAGAGCACAACCCTCTCTGGCATAAACCGATGGAATTTCTTTTCCATCTTCCTTTGAAAATTAGAAACTGACTGATTTCACTGTGAAACTAGGATTTTCGACCCCAGTCGGTGCGCTCATTCCCGTAGCGTAGGTTTGCTTTCTTTGTTTTTCCTCGTGGGTTTGGTGGTCCCTCGAGTCTTTCTTTTATCTTTATTGCAGCTGAGTCATTTCCCAGAGCTATAGCATAAAGCTATAATCAGCAGCCCCGCCTCACCAGATTACTTTACTGACTTGACTGGAATTCATTCAAAAACAGTATAGGAACTGGTTTCACAAAAGGGGTCGAGAACTACATAGATCTGAGACCTTCTTCCCTTGGTCTGGGAGGTAGGTTATGTAGGCGTACAACTGTTCATAGGTTGTGCTCGATCGCGAATGGCCAAAAAATAGATTACTAGTATGCCTGATATTGCCAGAATACCTTCTCTTCTCCCTCTTTTCAACTGGCTAGCGATGAGGACACTTTTGATAGGACCGACGTCTGCACGCACCGACCCCCTCTCGTCCCGTTTCCGCATGTCTCAGTACAGTCTCTGGGCTTTTCTGCGCTTTCATTGGATTAGTTTCCGGATAGGGAAGAAGGGTAGCACCATCCCGGGTGTTAGGATATATTTGTAATTGTGGATGTGTAAGGCTAGATTAGTCATGTATAATATTATGTTAATAAAAAAACACATGGAGTAATTTTGGCATCCTTGCATCAATACCCTAGCACCGAGTATCCTTAACGCCTGCCACCAGGCCATACCCACAATTACACCATACAGTCTCATAGACCCGCATCTTTGAAAGAGACGAATTGGTACGTATGGGCTTCGCCATCCATCTTATCATGCGATAGGCATCTTATGCTGCGGCAAGCATACTATGATGCGACATTTATAGGCGGGGAAGTAGCCTTATAGTCTTGCTTGTTCATCCTCGGAGAACTGAACTCCCTGAACTTTAGAGAGGAAAAAGAAAGAGTGAGGTAGTGGACAACTAAGAAAGATTCTCTTTTCAAGGCTAGAAGTGCTATAAAGGAAAGTAGATAGAAGACGGAGACAAGAACTATCTTGCTATACCTGAATCAGTTTGACTCAATGCTTGCACTTGGATCTTTCTCCCCAGCTTCTTTCTACGATTCTGAAGAGTCAAGCCCTGCTAGTATGCCTCGAGAGCCTGAGCTACTATTTGATTTTCCTTACCCATATATCACAGTTAGTACCCTCAAAGCCATTGCCTTTCAAGTAGAGCGTCTTTTCAAGTCAGTCTTGTTCCGCCTGCTCGTTAGCAAGTGCCTAGGTCCCGTACGACAGCTCTCAAGCCTACCCCTAAGTCAAGTCCTGTCTTCAGTAGCAGCTTCGCTTCCAGGTCTGCTTCGGGCTATGGTCATTGATGGGATAACAATTGTACTAGCACGAACAGTTCTGCTCAGTTTTATGATTTTTATTGAAGTAGCCTTCCTTCGCTCGTAAGGATCAAGTCTCATTATGCTCAATGCCTTCGTTAAGCAGAGAAAGTCTCGTTCTACAACTCAAAGAATCAGGATGCCGTTTCGTTCCTTCGCCTATGATAAATCAGAATTGGATGGAGCAAAGTGAGAAGCGGAATAAGAATGAGAGACTACGAATGCGGCTTGCAACTCCTACTCGAGCTTCTGAACCTATATCATACCCTTGCCTTGGCTTAGGTCCTTTTGATAGACTTTCCGCAGCTCAGTACTGCAGATCGTTGACGCTAAAAGCTCCTTGTGACAACTTTACTTACTGCTGTACTTCTGAAAAGAGAGAGAGCTGTCTCGTCTTTGGTGACAAAACTTCTCTAGTTCATCCCGAGAGAAGTAACCTGGAAAGCGAACCTGTCAAGCAAGTGAAGTGATCCTAGAGGGGGAATCCGGGGATAGCATTTTCTCTGCCCTTACCGAGTGCCTTTATCGAGCTTTAGCTATGGGAAATCCCAGTCTACGGGCTTAGGTGGCATCTTTCCCAAATCGACTGCCTAAGTATAACATCGATAGAACTTGTTGTTTCGCATAGAAAGCGAAGGTGTCGAAGTCCGCTAAGACATAACGACTGCTCGAAGCGGTGACAAATGGAATAGCAAGAATCAATGGCTATTCATCGTTATAGTAAGTCTTCTATGCTTTCCTCATGTTTTGTTTCCACTCCATTTTCATTACGAAGATGTATCACGTCAGGATCCGTTGCTCAAACCGAATCACGCCAACGTGATGGAAGTTCCTGGATCGTTTGAAATCAGAGTAGTACCAAAGGCACCCTCAGATTTCAGAATCAAAAATGGAAAATTGGCTATGGAGATTCCGCGCGGTCAGAGATTCATACAGACACAAAGGGGTTCGACAGGAAAGTCGTTTCGATCCAATCCATTCTTGGGGTCCGATAAAGACACTGGATATGTCAGTGACCTAGCACGACAAAGCACTCTCCGAGGGCATGGATGGAATGTCTCATTTTTCGGTCAGAATCTTGACAGTAATGTCTCTGTTAGATTCTCCGGTCGAAATACGGGAAAACTCCATTCAATTCTCGATGGAAACGGAGTTTTGCGAATTCTCCCCGGAACTGGAAGATCATTTCGAGATCTTCGAACATATTCGAGGGTTCAATGTGACTATTGTCACTTCGGCCAACACACAAGATGAGACTTTACCACCGTGGAGCGGCTTTTTGCAAAAAGATGAGGGGGAAACTCAGTAAGATGTCGGAGAAGCGAAATATACGAGATCACAAACGTAGATTGCTCGCGGCTAAATATGAATTGAGACGAAAGCTTTATAAAGCCTTTTGTAAAGATCCCGATCTTCCTAGTGATATGCGGGACAAACATCGTTATAAGTTGTCCAAGTTGCCAAGAAATAGTTCCTTTGCACGAGTAAGAAACCGATGTATTTCCACTGGTCGCCCTCGTTCCGTATATGAGTTCTTTCGAATTTCTCGTATCGTATCGTTTTTCGTGGATTAGCATCTCGAGGTCCTTTGATGGGCATAAAGAAATCGTCTTGGTAGCAACCACCAAACCAATAGAGCAAGGGTTAGCTCTGCAGCTGGTCCACAAGCAAGGTAAGTAGGTCCATTACCGGCCGGCTCCGGACCGAAAAGACCTAACGGAGGAATCCCTTATCTCGGATCGGAGATGCTAACGGGGCGGGAATCGAAGTGGGGGGCCTCTCCACCGCACCTGTCTCCCCAGACATAGACTACGTACAGGGTAGTACTCTTGGAAAGATAGAATATCGCCGCGTGAACATAACATGTTGTTACGAATGTCACTCCCGAGGGATCGACCACTATTCTAAATATAGTAAGGCGGAGAACTGTTGTTCATTGGAGCGCCGGAGTGCAGAGGTTGTTCCCACCATTTCAGTCAGAGTGTGGGACTGAGCCTTCCGAATGAGAAAGACCAAAAAGTGCTTCATTTCGTTGGTCAAACCAACGCCAATATCATATTGACTTTCTCTCGTCCAATAAGAGTTTCCGAGAGTGACTTTCTGAAATTCTCTCCTTTCCAAAGCTGCGCAAGGCGGCCCCCCCAGAACTAAGCCCCACCCCTCTTTCCCCCCTGAAATGAAAGACCCTCGCCCCGCTTCCTATTCATTTTTGGGTCGTGACCCGAGGGCCTTTGATTCTTTTTTCTCCAGAGGTGATTTCGAGAATCAACCAACCGACAAATCCGTAGCCTGCAAGAACTCTTATGAATGTAGGCTTGTAGTGAGAGGCCTTGACGGAACGTAATGAGCCTACATGAGATGAGAAAAGGGGGGCAGGTCTAGTGTGGTCATGTTCTGTTCTAGCTCTCGTACTGCATTCATTCCTTTTATTGGTTTTCATTGTCCTTTATCTTCCCGAAAAAAGATATACCAAGCAATGATCCCACATCTTCTTCTGTTCACCCGGTTGAGAGTGTTCGACCAGTGCATCTCTTCTATTCCATTCGATAGGGAAAGCCTAACCTAATAGAATACATACGATGGTTGCTCGCAGCCAGGATCCCTGAACTGGCTCTCTCATCCTTAGTTGTCGGATCTAGTGGCCCCTCCGTGGAAGACCATTGATTTAGGGCTTTTTCTGGCTCTTTCTGATTTCTCTCTTGTCCTCTCGATGTGGCGCCCGATTTTGTGAATGAAGTTACACGACACAGTTCTTATTACTATTACTTTACTCAAGAGTTGCTCAATGAATCCGTTGATTCGGAATCACGGGATCGGTAGATTTCACAGATGATGAATCAATCTTTTTTTTTCTACCTCTATCTTTGTTAGTGCCGTCTATTATGATAATGACTGATGAATCAATTTCCATTGGAAGAGATTCTGTCAATTGGTATTTTTGCTTATCCTCGTATCTGAAACTAAGGTCAGTTTTTTAGAAAAATATGTATAACAAAGAACGTATCTCATTTAGCTCCTTCATGCCTACTCTAACTAGTTATTTCGGTTTTATACTGGCGGCTTCAACTATAACCCCAGCTCCATTTATTGGTCTGAGCAAGATACGACTTTTTTTTCATTCATTGAATGAAAAAAAATCAATGTTTCTGTGAGATTCCAGGTTCTAGTTCCTTCCCGCGTCAATTGTAAATTCTTGGTCATTGAGATTCATGGGCGATTCGGATGAATATTTAGGGCTGACGCCTAAACCTCTCTTTTTTCCCCTTTCAAACAAATAGAAATGATTGAAGTTTTACTCTTTTGAATCGTGTTAGGTCTAATTCCTATTACTTTTGCTGGATTATTCGTAACTGCATATTTACAATACAGACGCGGTGATCAGTTGGACCTTTGATTAAGTAACATCTCTTTTTTTTATTTACCTCCTCCTTTCCTTTCTTTAATCCGCAGGAGGTAAAATTAAGGTTGCTGTTCAAGTTAGTGAAGTTATTTCATTGTAATTCGACCGGAATCACGCTCTGTAGGATTTGAACCTACGACATCGGGTTTTGGAGACCCACGTTCTACCGAACTGAACTAAGAGCGCTTTCTTATCACAATAGATAAGACCGTAAGGAAAAGGATGATTTTTGTACCCCCGCATGCATATAGTATCATAAAATGAAAGATTATGTATGTCCAATTTGAATCGATCTCAATTGATCCCTCGTTACTGCCCAGAGGAGAAGTAATAGGTAGGGATGACAGGATTTGAACCCGTGACATTTTGTACCCAAAACAAAGGCGCTACCAAGCTGCGCTACATCCCTTTCAATTGGTCTACAGTGTCATTGTAGAGAATCCCTTTCTTGTTTTCCACATCGTTCTTTCTTCCATTGATATACAATTTCTCTTGTTGGTCTCATATTTATTTATTTCATTGATATACTCATACTCATCCCGCCGCTCCTACCAACGATAATAGAAGTTTCGAGGTTTCCCGATAGAAATATTTGCATGCGAGAGAGATCCCAATTCCGTGTATCCGGTTAAGCAAGCCCTGCCGCCAGCTTCCACCCTGCAAACTACGGCTTGAAAGCAGCAAACTAAGGCTACCGCCTTCCAGGGGGGCCGAAGCACTCAGGTGGAATGGAGGACCGTGCTTTCTTTCGAATTCCGGCTTGTAGTGAGAGGCCCTGACTACACGTAATGAGACTGAAGTCGTCCGTTCATTAGATGGAATTCCGGAACACTGAAGTTTCATGTAGGACCGGAGATTGCTGGTTCTGGCGCTTGCTACGCCCTGTAGTTTTTCATCTGGCCCTAAGGCTTCAATGTTGCCGCGAAGAGCTTCCCCTTTCTTCATGTTGCCGGGCTTATCGGTCTGTTCTTCAGTCTTCAGATGCCTTAGTTTTGAGATGCCAGGTTGTCTGTATATATGAAATATGCCAGTTGTGCCCTTATTAGTATGGCCCCAAAAGGAAGGAAAAACTAACTCACTACTCCGAACAGTCTTGACCCCCTAACCCCCAAAGCAAAGGGGGAATAACTAAGACGACACAAAAGCTGTTACGCCATTGTATGTTCCATGTTGCCATACGCGAAAAGCAACATTCTATATGAAAAACGGCGAGACCAGAAGCAGTGCTTCAAAGCAAAGAACAACTATGTAAGTCAGCCAACGCCGGTAGTAGGTGCGTTAAGGTCAGAGAGTTTTTTATCATTCGCTCTTTTCAAAGAAGCTTTGAAGGTCAACTTACTTAGCCTAGCCCACTTGCAACATTAAAGCCAACCAAGCCCCCCTTTTTGGTTGTAGTAAGACACCCAACCGTTCCACCTTGTGGGCGACGAATGCCCGTACTAATTACTGCTCTAAGACAAGAAGCAAGACATTTCAAGACGCGCAACCGTAAGCGTAAGCTGCACCATCTGCACCAGTTGCTTTCGATGCAGGAGCTGCAGGAAGAATAGCTGCTGCCCTAACTCCACCAAGAGCTGCCTACATGAACTAGTAGCGGCTAGCTAACTAGCTGATAGAGATGATGCTGCCTACGAGTCTAGAGAAGCTAATGCCGTGCCTCACTGAGAGGGCCAAAGGCGACGGAAGGCAGATGCGACTAGCCCTTTATGGTATGGCGCAACTAGAACCACTAGCTAGAGCCAGGAAGGTAAAGACAGAACCGGAAGAGGCAGATTTACACTACAATGTTGCCGATCTGAAGGAGGTGACTCCACGGAATGAAATCCAAAGGCCGAATAGCGCGTCAGGTTGCCGTTTAAACCGGCAAGCCTACTTCGCTCAACAAACCGTTGCACCCTTAGCTTAGCTAGACTCAGACTTCTTTAAATGAAAGCTGCTTCAAATTGAAAGCCGCGCAACTTTTCTCAGTTAAAGTCAAGCCATGGTTCCTATTGTTCTATCGGAAGCTACAGAGGTAGTTCACAACTGAGGCGCGTCAAGCCCTAACCCCCGGATGGGGAATGAATCCCTACACCTAACCGTTCCGCTCGCTCTAGAGCTCGTCCAGAAGTACTTCTCGGCTTCTTCTCTTTTCTTCTTTCAAATTCTGATTTTCGAAGACCTGCTAGCTCAGGTAGTGCTAGGGTAGCTCGGTTCGCAGCTATCGGGCACGCTACGGCGTAAGATTTGAGGCCTACGATGATCTTGACAGTAAGGGCAGGGCAGGGTTAGCTCGGATTGCAGCTCACGTTTTTAATCAGTAAGCTGAGAAGTTGGCTGAAGTGAAGTGACTCGGATGACAAGGATAGGAAGATTAAGATGATATAAAGGATTAGGCTCACTAGAATATATTTGTTGTGATCTTTCTTACCTTTCGAAAAGGGATTTCCATGTTGCCGTTTAGTACGGGTCCGTTAAGGCTTCAATGTTGCCGCGAAGTGATTTTCCGGGGAAGCACGCACACAGCGCTCTGGTAAATTTACTTTGAAGCGAAAAGAGCAAGCGGAGGCGAAAAACGGAATCTCGCAGGTGCCCCGAACGGGGACTCTACGCTCGCCGTTGGTCAATCCAAGTGGCAGCGCGCGGGCATGGTAGGGTGGCCCGTTAGTACAGGGAAGTCCTTGTTCTCGAGTGAGAGTTTCTTCAAGGCCTGAATTCGATCGTTTACGGCCTGTTCTGAAAGCGATATAGTGTATTCCGGCAACCGGCAAGACACGAGAAACGTCAATTTAGAGGCCTCTGAGAGGATTTGTAAGATGCAGCTGAGTGGCAGCTTCAAAACAAACGTTATCCGGAACCCATGAATCTCATATGGACTCTACGCCTACAGCAGCATGGGTAGCGGGCATTCCAGCAGCGATAGGCTCCGCTTGCTCGTTTCACCCCTTACCTTAATAGTAATAGACGAAGAAGACTTTTTCATATTCGAGGCCGTGAAAAGCTTCCATGTTGCCATACGTGAGAGGGGCCTCCTACCTGAGCTGCACCAACTACTAGAGAGGGCAAGGGAGATCAATGTTGCCGTAGCTACTAGTCCGAGCTACTATACTAACCCGAAAGCCGGCCTTCTTACCCTAGAGCTCGATATCCTTTCTTCGCTACATCTAAATAATTTGGATGATGAATTCTATCTTTTAGGAAGACCATGGATGTGAATAACCATAAGCTTCTTAAGGGACAGAACATGGACATTGGAGAGGATAGGATCAGTAAATTACCTGACGCCGTTCTTAATCACATCCTCTCGTTCCTTCCTACAAAGCACGTCGTGGCTACCGGCATTTTATCAACAAGATGGAGATACCTGTGGACCTCCGTTCCCAATCTTGACTTTCAATATTCTCGGTTTATTCGTCCCAATCCAGCGCGGTCAAAGAGGTGAATGAATTATGTGGATAGAGTATTGCTTCTCCATGACATGTCAAATATACAGAAATTCAGTCTCCAAGTCGATGAAGACGTTGATGAATCTCTTGTTAATGCATGGATCTCGACTGTTATAAGGCGAAATGCTCAAGAACTCATTCTCATCATCTCTGGAAAACAACCCTTTGTGTGTGTTTCCCCACTGTCTTTTTACTTGTGAATCACTAGTAAAGTTGACACTAAACATGAACTTTGCTGTGGGGTTTCCAAATGCCAAACGGGTGTGTTCTATGCAGGAAAGATGAGGAAACGGTGGATCACCCATTGATGCATTGTACCTTCTCTTGGGATGTTTGGGCATCCTTCATTCAGAGTTTTGGTGTTTATGCCTTCCAAGGTGCGGGACCCGTTTGAATGTTGGCGCCCACCAGATCCGCCTACCAAAGGAAAGACTCTTTGGCGGATGCTGTTTTTTGCGGTTATTTGGGCCCGCGCGAAACAGCTCTATCCTTGAGGACAAGGAAGCAAGCAGGGAAGCCGTAGTTTTTAGTATCAAGGCAGATTTAGATCACTGGTCATCTGTCATGGGGGAGTTTAGAAGGACCAGGTTCGACGACTTTGTTTTTAGATGGGATCCTATGGGTTTTTTACAATGTTATTTTTTTTTTGCTTTGGTAGCCCAAGCAAGGTGAGTGCTTCCCTCACCCATCTTTGTAGCTTATCTTTTCGCCCGATCAAAAAAAACATGAACTCACTGACTCCTCTTCTCCCTCTGTTTCGTGTTTGTTTATTTATCCTTTCTTACTTATTAGTTTAGTAAGACATAAAAAGGGAGTTCTTAGCGAGTGAATTAGGTTGTTGCTATAAGGTGAGGATCCAGAGGTGCGTTTTAGGCGGTCGATTATAATTTAGAATGGAGGAAGTCATTGCCCTGCTGGTCTAAGGGCGAGGATTCTTTCCCTCTACTCTATCTACTAACGGTTATTGGATACAAAAAAAGAGATTGGCCATTCCACTACCACTTTATCATTAGAAAAGTTTCTATGATGCCGTTTCGAGTAGCAATCTTCCTGACGAGATTGAGTGTCTCAGTGTTGGAGTGGAAAAGCTCAAGGAGGATCACTTGAGGTCTTCCCTTCCTCGTTACCCCGAAATAGATAAAAATAATGATTATTGGGTAAAAAATCAATCAAGAAAGAGCGCACAAGCGTTTAGAAAGAGCACACAAAGGCTGAATATCTCAGGGGGCATTGAGAGAAAGTGTTTTGCATCAATTGGTTATCAGTTGAAAGTACTGTTAGTTAGTTTTGACTTGTTTTCTTTTTCTTGCTTTTTACCATACTTTGTTCCTCTATTAAAGGACTCACACCCAAGCACCCTCAACTTACCTCGACTTCTTGCGATGTACCACAATGGTTGGGACGCCTTCCCACGATGTACCGCAACTTAAGACAACATGGGTGAAATGTTGGGTTTAATGAGAGTCTCCTCACTTCACTACCCTTAATGAACCGAAGGAAGACAAAGGGATTAGGCTAATGGAAACTCCTGCTTGCCTGCTTGCTTCCTTCCTATTAATCGGTCCGGCCTTACTCCATTCGATAATCGAATTGCGGTCCGGAACTGCTACTACTGCAAGCTACAGACTGATCTTATTGCATAAGATCAGGTTTGTTCTGAAAAAAAAAAACAAGTAACGCTATTCTTCTTGATAAGAAGATTCAACAAAGCAAAAAGAAAAGGAAGCACTTCTTTTTCTTTACTTTGTACAAGGGTTTAGTGAGTGTTCCGTGTACAGGGAAGTCATCTTTTCTGTTTTGATCAAACCTCTATTTTTTACTCGGCTGGTTCACCGTAATATGAACAACTAAAGATTTGATTAGTGGCACTTCAATAAACGAGGCTGGAGAGACTGACTGGGTGGGACTGCTTGAGAGCATAAACGAGGAGCTATAAGGAACCATTGGCATGAGAAAGTGAACGCATGCCAACCTGGAAGTGACGTAAGACCGCAAGGCCATATTCAAAAATGACGTATTATATATAAGTCTCAATGAATACAAAAATGAGTGCTATCTACATCTACGAATCTTGTTGCAACGGGTTATGCGCAAGAGTACGGAGTGGACTACGATGAGACCCTTGCACCGGTTGCAAAGATTACCACTACGAACGAAGGACCAACGACGATCTTGGAGGAGAAGTAGGAGGAGTCAGTCTTCTTTTAAGATCGATCGAGGAATCAATCGGACAATTATGCCATTCGGGAGACATAGTCAACAGAGGGAAGGGAATGAATCAATTCATTAAAAAAATTTTCAAGTGGTGCAAATTGAAGAACCACAGCGAGACCCAGCCACAAATACAAATCCCGAACTTTTTGGATGAAGCCGACCTGCCACAGGTGCATCCGCTGGATTCGGTAGATACGTTGCGCTTGAAATCGGCTATCATTCTGGAGTCATATTTCAATGATTCCCTGACTCGTGAGCGGTACACCTGGTTGGACGTAGCACAAAGCCTTGCTCAAAGGGTCAGCCCCGGGGATATAGTAACTCGCGAGAATTTTTTTATGCTGCTAGACCAGTTGCATAATCCGGGCAGTAAATTAGACCTGAAAACCTTAGAGCTCGTAATGTCATAAGTGGCAGGATAGGGGGGAGAAAGATGCCAAGTCAAGCCATCTATTACTATCGGCCATACAATGATGGCATTGTGGATCTCATTCGTATTCCAGTTTTTTGGACTTAGATGTGGCCTTTCATTCCTTAGGGAGTGAGAGGGCTAAGGGGAAAGGGCTGACGCCTAAACCTTACGCGCTTTTTTAGGAGGAGTTCAGTGTAGTCGGATGGAACGGAAGCGCATATCGGAAACGAATCGGGCATCTATGGAAAGAATAAACCTTCTGCCTTGTCTAGTAAGCTGCCATTTTCATATATTTCAGAATAAAATCGACAAATTGAATAGGGATGGGGTCTGAATAAGATCAGCAGGAAACACAATGGATAGGGCGTCTCAAACAGAGGCAGAAAAAAGATCTTTTGTCTTTAGTACAAATTCGGTCGATATCGACAATCCAGTTCCGCAGGAAGGAGGCCTAGAAAAGGTCAGCGGGGCAATCAAAAAATACCTGCGACGCTACGCTGTGCCGACCAGCAGCGGGATGCTACTCACGAGCTGGTCAGGGACAGGTTCCGGTCACTCTTTCGATGCCATGCCATTGTGGTGGCACGGGAACCACTGAATGGGGGCGGTTTTCATCTCATCGCTGGCGTGTGGAATACAAGTGCATCCAAGCACAGCGCAGCCAAGAGGGTCCAAGATTGCTTCGTCGAATGGGCTGGCTGGGACGGACATCGATCTTCGCTTCTACAAGGCCTGGTCGACTCTTTGTATAATCCTTTTATAAGGGGATCCGAAGCCCTGGGGTGAAATCGGCCTAGACTTAATAATGGCTCTTGTAGAGGCGCGTAAGCGAAAAGGGGCTCCCTTGGTGAAAGGAAGGAAGGGAAGGGCTGTTCTGACGAGTCCTCGGCAATAACTTATGGAGATAGAGCCCGCGGTTTCATAATTCCTAATGAAAGACCCCTTGCGCCATCCAGCTCTCCCAACTACAAAGAGAAGACAGCCTAGCGCTACTGCTACTAGGCAAGAAGAGCTAGCTGCTAATACATTCTTATCTCTCCTAGTGAT
>JBBNAG010000014.1:135000-150000 GCA_039657325.1 Stephania cephalantha | reverse complement strand
CCACTTAGTAGACGATTGGGGCAATCGATGGCATGACCTATAAACAAACAATTATCCCATTGAAGCGAGAAGCCCCACTTAGAATCAAGAGCAGAACCGTACTTACCATACCACATTCAAAGAGATCATCAAGGAGTGGAACAGAAGAGACACGGACACTACTTATCGTTCGGTCTTTCATCCTCATCTTCACTCTTAGCATTCTCCCCTTCCAGGAACAACCGCTTTCGCTCTAGCCCCTTCTCGCGATAGGTAGTCCCGCCGTCAAGCTAAGTCGTCCACTTCTAGCTATCGAAATGGAAATAACCTTTTCGTCTTTTTCAATCTTTCTGATAATCCAATCTACAAGTGAAATTGATATTAAGCTTTCTTGATTGCCTGAAAAAGATCTCTTTTTTTTCTGAATTTCCACAAGCTATTGTCTCTTTCACTTCTTTCTCTGCCATTTTCTGAAAGGATTTGCTGTGAACCTCTGGCTGTCCCTTCGTGTCAAGTACATCAGCCTGCCTCCTCTGATCTTACCGCCTTTTCAAGCTGCGTTCTTTCGCATAGCACATTCATTATTAATGCTAATGCCCGGTTGAAGCTATTGGCGCGTTAGCCCTTTCATTAGCAATAGCAATCGGAACTGATGGATTCATATATGGATTTGCAATTGAAAGCCTCACCAGGCTGCTTCTTCATATTGAAATAAATAGGACCAAGAAGGGCCGCTCGAACTACAACGCGGGTTGATTTGCTCCAACTTTTCTTCCACTGCTTTGACGCCGTCTTGCAAATAGCTTGGCGCGGATTGTGCTTCTTGGACCTTATTTAGTTCTTCTTCAACGAGGCATACTTCACTAAAAGCCCTCTCAACCTTTTTATTATTTTTCAGCTTCTTCTCCCCTTTTGGCTTTTTCGCCTGTCGCTTCTCAGTTTTCACAAACCCTCACCAGAGGCCTCGTTCTGTAATTGCTATAAGCTGTAGAAGGTAGTACCATCTGGCAGCGTAACTTTGATGCACTGCTCTTCACCATCAGTCTTAACTTTCTTCCGAGCCCTCTCGCTAGGCTCTGCTTCATCTCGCTTCATCAGGTTTTAAACTCTCTCGCTGGACTTCTCTGCATCTTCCTTCATTAAGTCCTCCCAACGAGGCGCTTTTCTTAGCCCTGGAACCTCTTTCAATGAAAGCTCTCCATCCTCGGCAAACTCCGAATAATGGATAGCGTCAGCAAAATGGATTTCAGATCTTTCGAAGGGAGTGCTCGCCGCGGGTACTCGTACCTCTTTTCCTTTGATTTTACCTTTAATACATTGATGGTATGTCGATGGGACCACTTGGTATTTATGAATCTATGGTCTGTTCAGAAGAGCGTGATATGTCGTCGGTGCAAAAACAACCTGGAACTCTATCGGACTCTTGAAAGGTCCAACGTTGCAATTGACTCTGACCATCCCATTCCTACAAAAATGTATTTGACAATTCGAACTAAAATCATATACCTCGATAGGTGCTCCTCCAATGTTTTCTTTGGGAATGCCTAGCGCTTCAACAGTGGACATAGGTATGAGAAGCGGAGTCAGGATCAACCATCACTCTCTTCACGGCCACCCCATTCATTCCCTATCTCTCTCTTCCAAGTCATCCAGCTGGCTACGAAGCAACCAGCACTCCATCCTCATCTCCATTGAGGAACATCTCACTAGGTCCTGTTCTGGTGCCGGGAACCTCGGCAGAGGCAATCTATCGGTCGTTCTCCTATCGAGACGAGAGCAAGCCCCTTTTTTCCCGCAGGGCTTCGAAGCCAGTGAAAGGGAAGAAGCATCCAAGGGATCACCATCATTTGCATCACCAGAGGCGGGTCCAAGCCCTCTTCGTCTTCCTATCCAGACTTTTCTGATCCCGGTGACCCAGCCCAAGCCAGACCTATCTTCTCTAGCATCCAATGAGAAGAAACCCGCATAGACAATGCATTTCAAAAAGGTCGAGATTCTACTTCCCCGAGTGCGCAGTTCAAAGTCTTCAAACCCACCTCTTCTGATTGATTTTCACCCCAAAGGTGTTAAGCCAGCAAAATCCCATCTCTTGATCCCATTGCCAAGCAATCCAGGCACACCTCCCCTAGTGTTCTTGTTGCCTTCCACCTGAACTGAATGAGCAGCTAGCTGACTCGAACTAACCATCATTTTGTTTTGATCCTGAAATGGCTTGCTTGAATTCTCCGCAGAGAAGGAGAAAAAGCTAGATCAAGGGGAACCACCAACCACTGAACCTGTGGACGGGATCAAAGAATCAATCAGTGGAATTATTAGGCCTTAGCCCTTCTTCTCTTTGCCCCCATCCACCATCCCTTAGCCTTAAGAACAACCAAACCACCGGTCAATCGACCGACAGTGAGCCAAATCCGCGTTTTCAAACAATGAATCTAATTCAAACTCTCTCAGGAAGCTCGTGGTTCCGGAACCGGCTGCCCGAACCATCCATACAAACCATCTCCAGGCCGGAAATGAGACCTGGTGGAGCAGCTTAGCCAGCCATCTCGTTCCCCTCTTCCCCGCATCTAAACCATCCTTTCTTTTATCTCAATCTCTCGCGAGGGCCATCACGACTCAAAGTTTCTAAGGATCCATGGAAATCAACGGCTTAGCGAGCTGGGGTTGAGTAGAGACAAAGATGGACTCGACTTCTCTTCCCGCTCGGATGCAGCCATAGATGGAGAGTTTAACTGGTTCAAAAAAAAAGAGAGTTGGATCCGCATCGGAAGGAGAAGAAAGCAGGCAGTGTCTAAAGGGAGACTGGGAAAGAGCAGGGCTTGAACTTCCGGTTCGAGCTCACAGGATAGAAAGGATTCCTTTGAACGCTAGATTGATAGTTCCATTAGTCAAATGGCACAGATTTGATCTGCCTCAACTTCCTCAATATCAATGAATATATAGCTTGAACCCCCAAACCCCTTCTTCCTTATGAAGTTTTAGATTCCACTTGTGCTTCTTTTGGTCAGTTGGATGCTATAGGAGATTTTGCAGGTCGTATCCCCCTTCCGCTTCTATGTTGAATCAATGGATGTTAGATCATTAGGAGCCGTTAGGGATTAAGAATGAAACAAACGAATACTATTTCAATGGAAAAACCCCAAGCAAATTTAGCCCTTGAGAAGAGAAGATCCCGTGGAATGTCTTTGGTACTTCCCTTTTGTTTGTTACAGAAGTGGTCTACTGATTTCGACCCGGCTCAGCGTAGCCTCCTGCCGGTGTGGGTTGAGTTTCCCTCTCTCCCTTTGGTGTTTTTTCCGCACATAGAAAAGATTGCTGCTATGTCGGGCAGAGTGTTGTGTTCGGAAATCCCTAATGGCTTCGTGGCCCGACCCACACGCCGCATTTGTGTTGAACTTTCTTCGAGTCAGGACCTCCCGGACTTCATAGAGCTCAAAAAGCTAAGGGGGCAGTTATTTGATTTCAGCAGCGCGTTTCATATCTAACCCTACCTAACTCTTGTTATTATTGCCATGACGAGAATCATAGGCGCCAGTTCTGCCTATGAACTTGGCCAAAAGGGCCGCGGCTGCTAAGGCGGCACGGGAAGCCTCTATCTCGACTCACTCTGAGGTGAACACTAATCTAAAGAGTGATGAGGCGCGCCCTACTGAAGGGTTTTTGGAAATCGGTTCGCAGTAAGAAGAACTTGACCTGACGCGCTCAGAAGAGTCCAGTTGATAAGGCGGGGCCTGCAGCCATGGCAAGAAAGCGTATGGGAAAGAAAGGACTGGACTGACAGGAGAGGGAGATTAAGAAGGTAAGGCTTGCTGGCAAGGCTGGGAAGTCGCTGGCAGCTTTTCCGCCTACGCTAGCCTATTGCCTTTTTCAGCCTGCTTTCTCTTTCTTCCCTTGCCTTTTTCAGCTGGCTAGCCAAGCCGACTAACAGCAGGGCTTATAGCGCCTCCTACTTCTTGACCTGTCGAATGATTGAACCTTGGGACTCCCTACGGTCAACAAAGGTGCCTTTCATTAGTCTGTTTGCGGTTCAGTCCTTGCTTGAAGCGGAAAGCAGAAGGGCTAGACGCGCCTGTCGTCACTAAGTCAAGTCGATTATGTGCATTAGCCGTCTGGCGAAGCAAGGAATGGTGCTAGTCGGCTTTCAGCGGTATCCCAAGTTCTTAATTCAAAAGCTATAAGAAGTCAGTATTCTATGTGCTCCTTAAGTCCGAAGGCCGAAGGCGAGGACAGCTATTCCGATCTAACTAAAGCAGCTAGGAGAAGGCTAGTCAGAGACTGAAGCAGCAGCTACTGCCAGACACTAAAGACGTTTCAGTCGTGCCCTGCCAAAAAACGTGAGCGCCTCGCGCGCAACTCGCTTAAACAACCTTGACCTTGACCCTTGTTTCTTCTAGACTTTAGAATTCCTTACCTTAACACAAACTCTTGTCTTCTATACAAAACCGGCTTGAGGTTTAGGTTAGCAGTCTTCTTAACTTAACCTACACTACTTTACCTTAACGCAAACTCTTGTCTTCTATTTGTTGGTTGGGACCCGAACTGAACGTTCAAAGTGCATCCAGCAGGAATTGAACCCACGAATTTGCCAATGTTGAGTTGGGCGCTTTAACCATTCAGCCATGGATGCAATCGTCAATCTCAGCGAGTGAACTAGGTTTTGGTATTCCTTCTCGAGCTTCTATTTCTTCCGTTAAAGGAGATTCGGGAAAAGATGGAATAGGAAGACGTGTTTCCAGAACGAACAAGATACGGGTTGAGAAGGGGGAGTTAGCAAAGTTGGACAAGATTGGAATGGGCATAGGAACATGTATGGATGTACCGGATCGGCTAATGCTCCCAGGTTGATGCGATGTATTCCACCAGTGGACTGGAGACTTGATTATTGGTATATCGATCGGTCCAGCACGGATTGAAATGGGAGCCGGTTCGACAGGAAGCTTTTGAAAACGCAGTGCACCCAGGTAAATAAGAAACGAGATGAATACAGAGGTTAAACGAGCATCCCACACCCGAAAGGTGCCCCACGTTGGTCTTCCCCGAAACCCCCCAGTCACTAAGGTAAACAACGTAGAAAAAGCACCCATTTCTGTACCGGTTCCGGAAGAGCGAAGAAAAAGGGGATGTTTTGTTAATAGGAACAAGGAACTGTTTATAGCCGTTGCGATATACACTAGTATACTCATCCGAGCCGCAGGAACATGTACATACGGAATACGAGAATTTCCACCTTGTTGAAGATCTGGTGGTGCTACCCGAAGACTGAAATGAATAGCCATCGCTGTTAAGAACAACCGAGATCCAATGAGAATTTGCGCGTAGCTTCTGGTCTTTGACATAAAGAAAGAAGATTGTAATAACGAAGAAACGGACATGTGAGAATTAGTTTGGTCCTAGCTAGTGGAACAAGAAAGACATGGATGTATATTCAATCCGCAATCAAAGGATTTCGCATGCTTACAAAATAGGAATTCCCTGAGTTTTCGCTCCGCTCGTGCGTGGCACTCCTTGCTTGCTTGCGGAGCGGCATACCGGAAAAAGAAGGAATGACTTTTCACTTTCATGCATTAATGGATCTTAGGGTTTTGAGTCTTTCCCTAAGAGATAAGCTCTTTTTCAAGAACTTCTCTTGCAGATCAGATAGGAAAGACTCCAGGCGCCCCCTTGTGCCTGCTGGAACTGCGGATATAATTTAAGCAAAAAGTACCTCACCTACTTAAAACTTACCCGCTGGATACGGGGTGAGGTACTTTAATGCTGGCTTTCAAACTAACTAGCTTTCAAATCGATTATCTCTTTGCTGACCTGATTGCCTTAGAATCTGCTTTTGATCTAGAACCCGAAAATCTCAAAGCAGCTATCTTTTCCTCAAGTTCCAACAAGCTAGGCGGAAGGATTGTTTAAGACAAGTTAGTTTTGAATCAGGGATAGGTGAAGTCCCCTTAGTCCCTGGCTTTTATCCCTTAACGTCCCTACTGAATCTAGTGTTTAACCAGAAACAGAGTCCCAGGATCAATAGGAGCATCTTTCTGACTTTTTCAGTGAGATCTTTCCTTTTTGTTTGATTACCTGCAGATATAAAATAAATGTAACCATCTCCTCAAAGCAAAGGAAGTCAAAGCAGTTATAGTTATAGAAGTCATAATCTAAGGCAAGCCAACGAGCAAGAAATGTATAGCGAGCTGGCAAGATCAATCCATCTATCAGACTAGTTTTCAAGCCTTGAAGTTCCTTTTTCTAGACCTGAGGGCGGGCAAAATATTATAGAATCTAGAATTCCAAAAGCTATTGCTAGTCTTCTAAGAATGCTTCACTGGCAAGTTGGTTTTTTCAAGCCTTTACAGTTGTCCCTTACCTTAGGCCAGCAGCACTATTGAAAGAGGGGTAGGGCTTGTTGCCTTCGATGGGTATCTCTTTGCGGTCGTTCCAGGCTAGTTCATTTGTTACATAGGAGGGAGGTTACCCTTTTCTTTTCTTTTAGGACCCATCCAGCGTAAGCGTAGAAGTCCATTTAGTTTAATCTGCTGCCCCTGACTCTATCGAACCAGTGGAAGTCTTTTTAGGTGATCCTTACTCTAAGTAGACTGCCCTAATCTCATATGTGTCTCCCAGTTATTCCCTACAAAACTAGATGTCTTTCAGATCAGTGGTAAGGGGTGGAGTGCTCCGTAATCCAGTTGGAGTAGGTTTCCTTTGAACTTAAGGAGGAATTCTCGAATATAGGTTGTGCCTTTATAGCGTATGCTTCCTGCCCAGTTTCAAGCCATCAGGGTTTTTTGACAGGAAAGCAAGTCAAAGTACCTCTTTTTGCTCTCGAGCCAATGGGTCTAAGAGCTTGGAGTCCTAAGTGAGTAAGCAAGCGGCGGGACAAATCCATTACTAGGGGATTGACGTTTAAGGAAGAGTCTTTCCGCTATTTACACCCTTCGTAGGAGCCTTTCAAGCTGTCTCTTTTCCAGAAGTCTCTCAAAACCCTCTTTTTATTCGAGCTTTAGCTTTCGCCCCCCGGCCCCGTCTGTGTCAACTCCTCTTTCTTCCCTTTGACTTCTAGCCTAAATAAACCGCTAAGGAGGTGAGAAAGTCTCTTCCAAAAAGTGATTTTAGACAAGCCGGCAAGGGATCTTTTTATCTTAGGAAAGCCAGTAGGAATTCTGTTATGTTACACCCTGCTCCATTACCAGTTGGGGTTTCTCTTGAGGATTCTTTTTCTTACATCCCGCCTAGTGCCCTTTCTTTTCAAGCCCCTTTTTCATTACTTGACAGTCTCCAGGAATCAAAATAAAGGGAAAAAAGGACAATTTGAGTCCTAAAGGCCTACGCATTTCTGTCCGATCAAAGAAGGTCCCTTCCATATGCTCTTCCTGGGGTTTTTGTTGGAATGGCAGCTGACATCTATCTAGTTTCAGTTCTAAGGCTGCCTTACGAGCTAGTTTCAATTTGAGTTGCCAGACATGCATCTCCTTCCAGTCTTTTTCCCTTCGAGTCACTTGAAGTTGTTTTCTCCTTTGTTTGCCTCTTGCCTTCAGCTTTCCTCAAGTTAGCTTCCGCTATTTCAAGAGCTTGCTGAGCTTCTTGTGGATCAATGTCACTACCTTTCTCCGCATCATTTACTAAAGCAAGGACGTGAAACTATCCCGGACCAAGCCTTTGTCAAATCACTCAAAACCAGCCTCCCTCCTCATTCAGGTGAGAAAAGGCCTTGCTTTCCGCTGGCCTTACTTATTAGTAGTAAGACTGACGATCTACCCGTCTCCGAGGGGGTAGACCCGCCGGCAACTCATCCGGCAAAACATCAGCGAACTTTTTCTTAAGCAGCGCTATGCTTCATCCTTAACGTCAACGGTTCTAGCCTCCTGAACCGTCATAATCGACTTAACGGCGGGCCTATTCTGCCATTTTTTCCGATTTGGCTCTTTCGGCTGTTTTACTCATTTCTTGGATTACCAGGGCATAACACTCCCCGGTCCACCACGTGCATAAAAGAAACTCATGGATAGGCAAAAAGCGTGACCTTTTTCCTGGCCAAACTCTGTTACAGGGGTCAAGGATGTAATCCCGATTTCTCTAAACCGGTACTTGTTCTCCCGGCCCTCATACATCGTTCCAATCTCGTCACAGCCTTACAAGCCCAAGCCAAGCCAAGCAAGAAGTGACAAATTTCCATAGGGGCCTTCCTGCCGAAATCGAAGCTCGGCGAGGGGTATTACACTATTTTGGAAGAAAGCGCGTTCCGGAGCGGAGATAAAGCGCAGCAGGAAGAGGAACTGCTTAAGATATCTCTTTTTTTCTCGTGTTCTGAACATCGCACTATGCCTATCTGTCTTTTGCCTATGTATTTTAGCATAAGTCTTTCTCTGCTGTGCGTAAACAATCCTCTTCAACATATATTCTAGCCTTTTTTTTACGGCGGTTTAGCCCCCCTTGATTTTCATCCGCATATCTCAAGACGGAGCGGATGACTAAAGGCTTTTGATCTCCCCTCCGATCGACGTAATGCTTCCATTTCTTCGCGCTCTGCACCAACGCATACAACTCCTTGTCAGGAGTCGGATAATTCTTCACCTATTTCATAGCCTCGAATGAACGCATACAGACCTTCGATTCTGCATCAAGACAGTGAACATGGCATAATCGCTTGCATCCGCCTCGATCTCTTGATTGATGCCCCCACCGGAACACTTTTCTCTTGCCCGAAAGGGGCATGAGGAGGGGATGCTGTGTCAGAGAAATGGTCGATGAACTTACTTAGGGACTGCACCGCTACGAGGATGAGTTGCTCATCTCCGTCACATTTCTCGTTTTGTTCCAGTCCCCTACTAGGAAAAAATTCTATTTAAGTGACGGCGGGATGGTTGGCTCTGGTTCAGTACATAGACTACTCTGAAAAAAATGTATTGAGTCGGGGTATCATCATTCTTTGAAAGAGGCTACGCTCCTTCCTTTCGTTCTCTGACCGATCAAGATAGCTTGCAATTCATTGATCTGGGGGACGAGATATTGTATTTAACTCAAAACAACTCTGAGATTTTGTAACATTGTGATGTTCCTATTGTGCGGCCTTCCCTTGAGACTGACTTCATCTTCCCACCACGCTATAGCAGGGCGAAATCTCTGATAGGTGCTGGTGCCCTAGGTAGCTGAGTCTGGGTTGGAGGTCTAGTCAGTCTGGAGACCTACGAGTACGACTAGCTGCTCTGACACCGGGATTTCCGCTGCATCAAAGAAGGAGCGAAAAAAGTAAGTGGAACAGAGCATACCTCGAGATAGAGGGCAGGAACGAAGTAGCTCGCTCTTTTAGTAGGCTAGTAGATCAAAAAAGTCGAGGTTCGAAGACCCGAAAGAATAGGAATTTCTTGTTTCAAAAATTTACTTATATAGAGTCAGAAAATACGCAGCGATTGAACCCCCATCTGTCTTTGCTGCTTGACTGATGGAAAGCTTGACTTTCTTACTGTTGAACGACTCCGATTTGCAGATGTTTTCAGGAACCTAGGCCTAGTCCTTTTCTTTTGCTATTTCAAATGGGAGGTCTGATGAATCGATTGAAGAAGAAATTTACTTAGATAGAGATAGAGGCAAGGAAGCCTGGCTACTTTCTTTCGAGACATGGTTGAAGAAAATGCCCTGCCTCCAACATCGCTTATTCTGCCTTGCCTCTATCTCATAGTACGGAGTAGAAGATAGGGTGTTAGTTGTTTCATGGTTCCCAACGGGACGTAGCTAACCCTTATAAGATAACCAAGTCTCAAGCTAAAAAAAGCGTATCCTAGCCCAAAAGCTCATGGGACAATCAATAATAAACAGTGACACCCAACCTGGAACAAGAACCAAAGCTGACAGCGAGAGGAGAGTGAAGTCACGAAGTGAGAGGAGCGAGTGACAAATCTGATTCTCTAGATCGAATTAAGGAAAAAGCAAGAATAGCCTTCACTGCCAACCTTTCCTCTTTCTTTGCTGCATCTGATATTACCGCCCCTTGGGTCCTATTCCAAGTATCGAGCTCGGTAGCGAGCCTCTTGTCCTTATCCCTGTCTACTTCAAATGGCTTAGAGAAAGGTCCCTTTTTCTTTTCGCATCTCGGAATAAAAAAAAAGTCATCGACACGGAAACAGAGCTTCAAGCAAGATGTCCAGTAAGAGATGCTGACAGCAAGCCAACAAAATTTTTCCAGATAAGAATGAATATGCTGATTCTCACATTTAGAACCTTCTTCTTTCACAACTCATTCTCAAACAGCGGATGTCTATTTGTCCACATCAGAAGGAAAGGAATCAGTCCCAACAGCGGATAGAGTAAGAGCGGTAATTCCTCCATCAACGGTTACGAGAACAGTAAGAGCAGCTTCGGTTTGCTTTCTAATAAGGAAAATACATCTCATGCCATGGTTATTGTGAAGGAATAGGCAGCTATTTCTGCTATTTTGAAAGCTGTGATTGCTGTTGTTTAATAAGTTCATTTTACTGTTAAGAGGTACCAAAGGCCTTTTTTTCAACTCTATCCAATAGGGTTTTCCTCATATCAACATCTGACCTAATCAAGCGCTTTAGGGAGAGAATCATCACCCATGTTCTGAGAATCTACAATCGCTTGGCTGACTCGCTAGTCCTTATGGAATGAAGACTCAGCCGCTCTAGTACACCAAAAAAGCACAGAGTCGCTTGTCATCGACAGATTGGACATCCTAGCCACAGATAGCCCTTCCGTCGAACGGGATTCATTCATCTTCTTGGATGAAGACTCTCGAAAGTTGGAAGATGATGACCTATCACCAGTCAAGACGAAGAAGATTACGAGGACTATGAAAACCATGGTCTTATTCTTTCTACAATTACCTCAAGGACGGGTTCATACCCGAGTACGCCACTCGTGGTCAGAGCCTGGAGAGAACTTGCCCGACGATTTGTGATCTTGGGAAAAGTAATTTACAAAAGGCCATCTTCGGGGGACTCGCCCTTCCTTAATAGGAAGAAGGAGCGCACATTGTTGAACAAGCTCATTCAAGCGCATGCGGAGGACACGTTAACAGCCAATGCTTGCAGTTAGGCAAGGTCCCCTATTTCAAGAAAGGGTGTCAATGTCAATAGATATCATCACAACAATGTCAGCTCCACTCCTTTCGAAGAGAAGAATCGTTGTAAAGCCCCCGCGGACCAAACAAAAAGGAAAAAACGTATTCTCTTTCCAGATGCTATCGAATCGTCTGCTAAGGTAGCACGAATACAAGCTGTACAGACAGATCATGCCATCGCTCTAGCTATTTTAAGGTGCGGAAGTAGATTCTCCGACCTCCAAGCTTTTCATGAGTTTCAGCGATAAGAGGAATTTAGGATGAGTAAGGGATTTCAAGAAAACCCTTGGCTATCATCATGGAAATTTCTTAACCTTTATTATTTGAATCTCGCTCTTCCAACGGCTCCTCTTCAGCTACTGCTATCGGGTATGAACTTATATGCAAGCGTAAGCGCAGGAAGAGAATTGGTGTAACTAAAGAATATTGATGGAGTTCAGGTTACTTGTATCTCGACTGACAAGGATTTCCTATGGTCGAGTCACTCTGCAGCTCGAACGAATGTGAGAGGCATGAAGTTCTCGAGCGAAAGCGAGAGGTCAAATAAGAGCCTCTCCTTACGTCGAGTAGCTTTCGGCAGCTCGAGCTAATTCACACCCAGCAAGAAGGGGAGCTTAGGGCAGTTACACCCTGTCCATCAACCTGAACTCAACTCAAACTCTGAACTCAGAACTCCCTTCTCTATCTCACTTCTCTATTTAAGTAGCTTTTTCTTCTCTTCGCGAGAGTCTTACTTCACTGTCGACTTAGTCATCAATTCCATTCCATATTCCCCTATTTTCCTGTGACTCGGAATTACAAAGTAGCTTTCTAAAATAGGCTTGAGCAGAGCCCTTCCAGTTCGAGTCTGGGGAGTTGCTGAAATGAAAATAGACGATAATCCAATCAAATGCATTCCTCAGGCCTGAAGCTTGAACTCCGAAAGCGAAGCGAAAAGCCTTCTTCTTCTCGTTCCTGCCCTGCTCCGATAACAACTGAAACTTTTCCTATTCGTGTAGCCAGGAGGAATGCAAAGATGCCCCGTTCACTTGAATAGGAACTGGAAATACTTAAGATACGAATTAGAATAAGCAGTACTTTCTATCCTTCGGACCCTTGCTTTGGGGGATATCACTGCCCGAGAAGATCATCTGCAATGACATTTGAATAATCCAAGGGCAACTACTGGCTCTAAGCCTATCTGCTGTTGAATAACCAACCGGTGCCAGTCTTTTCTGTTACAGTAAGAGCTGTTGAGTAAATAGAAGCTCTGGTCCTATCCGCTGCTGGTGGTGAAGTCAGTGAATCAGTCCCAAAGCTTTCTTCCTTCAAAGAAGAAGTTTTGTCATTACGAACTAAGACCGAAGGCAGGTGCAGTTAATAGAGCAATGTGCGGGTTGGGCTTTTTCAAGGATTGCAAGCTCCAAGCATAGCTAGAATATGAGAATAGGGCCTTTGTTGCCACGCCAGCATATGCTAGGCAGGATTTGATTGAGCAGTATAAAGGTTACTTTCTTGGCACCGGGGATTGCCATTGACATTTCACTCCTTTTGGCAAGGCAACCCTTTATTAGATTAGGACCGCTTCTCCGATGAGATGATAGATGCCTTTGGCCGATTCCCTTGTCATCTCGCCCTCCCCGCTCAAACTCAAAGTATGTCTGAAAATCTAGGGAGAGGGAGCTCCAGAGCTCTTCCCTTTGGGACACGTGAACTCCACTCTTGGCAACTGCCCTCTGCTGTAGCAAAAGTACCTGAAAGATAAGAAAAAGGGTCGGGCCAAGATCGCCATTCCGAATGTTGAAGAATGGGACTATACTTAGTCATTGCCGTCAAAAATCCAGATGGAAGATTTTTCTACCTCTGAAGCGAAAGTTCAAAATAAATGTGAAAGCCGAATCTCAGGTTCCTAGATAACAGATAGGCGCACAGTAAATAGGCGCGTTGACTCAGTCTAAGAAGCATGGCGACGGTCGAGCGCTCTCTCCAAGACGAACAACTGGCCTCCCCGAAGGACTGAAGGACAAATGTCGGTTAGAGAGGCATAGGTTTTTCTAGTCCAGGTAGGCTATATGAAAGAAGGGGAGAAATTGCTCTGAATTTTATAAGGTAATATCCCTTCACGCTGCTGCCGCGAAAGCAAACCAATTCTACGAGGACCCGCGCCCTATATAAATCAGTACTTCTCTCTCCGACTTCCTGCACCTACCCGGACCCTGCCAAAATTAGACTGAAGTTCGGTACGGGTTGGGGTAAGGCTAAGCCAAGCTACCACCTACCCCTCGCTTGAGGTATCTTGCGATAGGTAGTTGCCCTTCTTGGCCGAGAGCGTACATAAATGATGTGGTCCCCGGATGTTGTTACGAATAGTTATTATATAGGAGATTTTGCTTTTGTATTGTGATGAGTAAGTAAACTATAGAGATCGAGGTTCAGATCAAAACAGACTCTTTGACTAAGGCTTGTCGCTTCGACCTAGTAAGCCAGTCCCTCTACCTCTTCCGCATGCTGGTATGTCTTCCCGTCTGCAAGACCCAGCTAAAGCGAATCTCATCTTCATGAAGTTTTCTGGGGACTCTATCTTTACTTGTAGTTCGTCACTTGTTGGCAAGGGCTTCGGTGTAAGCACCAGTTCGAACTCTGACTTAGAATCAGACCTTATCTCTCTCTCTCAATAATTGGAAGTTTGATCCAATCAACCACTAATGACCAAAAAATGTTCCAACCACGCATAAGTGTGAAGGATTGAATCCTGTAATAGATTAAATATAGAAGAGTCTTAGAAAAGGGCACTGGTTCACGCATTTCGGGTTGATTCCTCTTACCTCTAGAAAGATAAAGAAATGTCAGGGGGTACTTCACCGAATGGAGCGATAGGTCAAGTATGGGACGTTCAGTAAACAATCCCTTAGCTCAAGTCCTCGGAGATACCCAACTGGGAGCGGAGAAGGCTGAGGCGGAGACGGAGCCGCTTTGGAAGCGTCAACGCAAGAAAAAGATAAGCCAAAAACGTGAAGTAGAGGGATCCCATCCTGACGGATGAGCTGCTCCCTCCCCCGGTTAACTACCACTACCCGGTCTTCCCTTTGAATTGATAGCTTCCGCTGGAGCACTTGCCTTCGTGATGAATCCCTTGAGCTTTGACTATCTTTTTCCTTCTTCTTGCTAGCCTTCGATTGTATGGTTTCCTGTATCGCTCTTGTCAAGCTCCAGCCCGATCCCTGTGATCTCGTACTTGGCCTTCCCCCTCTCTTTCTCTTCGTCCCGGGATAGAGCCCTTCACTAAAGGGAAGGTTCCCGAGCTTGGCCGAACAAAATCCTGGAAGTAGCACTGCTTTGGCGATTGGCAAGACATATCCGAGTAGCGCTGCCTGAACGAAGCGTGGGCGTAAAGCCAAGTCTCGACTAAGACCTCGGGATGGGATATTTTTTTTCCAGGAGATATGTACAAGTAGTTGATCTACCTGACTCCGCGATCCCTGAGGGGAGGTTGGGCAAAGCCTAATGATCCGAACCCTTTCTTGTGGAATCTGGAGAAGAAGCTTTCGCGGAATATCAGTCTTAACACAGAAGGCAGTGGCAATTTGCTGAATAAATAGCCGTAGGGCTCGCCTTGGCCTTTTGCCTGTTAAATAAATTGCTTTTCCCTCACTCCGAGTTTACAGCTGACCCAGAGCTAGCCACACCTCCGAAAGACTCAATCACTTGACACTTTCTTATTCACACCGAAGAGCTAGTGGGCAACTAGTGCCCAATGAAGACCCAAGCATCGAGAAGGCGAAAGAGAGAAGCCAGGAAAGCCTTATCTATCTCTTCCTGACAAGGAGTCTGTTCATGGTATAGTAAGTCCTATTCTTTCAGAGCCAGTCCCAAAGCTTCAATTGGTCTTTCGAGACGAGACTCTTCCTGATTCCACTGAGTCTCAGTCTGATTTTCCTCCCGAGGTACGTAAGTTGTTATAGGAGTTCCTTGATGTCATG
>JBBNAG010000014.1:125000-127500 GCA_039657325.1 Stephania cephalantha | reverse complement strand
AAGATTTGTTGCAATGTAGCTCCATAGGAACCATAAATAGAAACACGTGACATATTTGCAGAAATAGAGATTTTAGGCGCAATAGAAAGGAATGCTGTAACCGGGGTGGGTGAACCCTCATAGATATCAGGTGCCCACATATATAGAGTCAAAAGGGATATGGAGTCCGAAGGGGAGGGGGGTTTTCTTCGGGGCTCGAGAGCGAGAGATGGAATAGATAGGGCCCCACAAGTTGTTAATTCGCCGCTGGGGAATTCACACGAAAGGGAACGAGGAATTCTCAACGAAAAAAGTGCTCTCTGAACCGAACGTGAAAGTGGTTTTCCATCAGACGGCTGTTCCCGTAACTCCACTCTCGACTTGGATTAGATATCCAAAAAGGTCCGCTCTCGGCCATTCCACACGCTGCCTGGCAGAGGCGTGGTTATCTGAAGTGGATTCTCTCTTTTGTAGTAGATGCCGAACCTGCTGCTCAGTGGGCGGGCGCAGCAGCTACATGGACCCCTTCCTTTCTGTTGTTGCCAGCGCTTTCCCGGGCCGAGCCGGAATTCCTTATTCTATTAGAAAGGGCAGGCAAAGCCCGAAGGCTGCTATCCCAATGGGCCTGCGGGCGGAACGAGGAGAGGGCCCGGCAAGAATACCAACCACCGCGGTCGAAAAAGCGTGTTCCCTTCAGATAACACGCACCGTAGGCCATCTTCGGCCTTCTTCGTTTTCGATGAAAAAAACAAATCCAATCTCGATATCCGAAAGCGTTTTCCTTCTCCCGCCGCATCTCCCTCCCTTCGTCGAGCCTTTCCTTTAGTGGTTGGGGTTTGGAACCCTTATCTGAACTTGGCGGGCATTCTTTCGCTATGAGGTGGGTTTGGTTTTAACATGGGCTCAAACATGATTTGAAGGGTCCTAGCTACGCCATGCGTTCAATACCAAAAAAGAAGCCTCTGGAAAGCTGCAGGGATGACAAAAGGAGGGCGCTTTCCTGTGTTGCACTGAAAAAACCTAAGATAAGCCTGACTACACTACATTCAATGAGAAGCGCTCCATAGCGATACTACGCAAACTACGGCCCTAAAGGGACGGATTTGACTACACGTGACGGTACGGAATTAGACTGAAAGCACTTAGTAGTCACGGTCCTACTCAGTCTCATTACGTGTAGTCAAGTAGTCACGGCTTTCATTTCAATAGGCACGGTCCTTTCAATATGCACGGTCCTACATAGAATCTAAGAACGGAATGAAAAGAGAACTACACCGAAAAGATAGGGGGCCCCTTGGGGGGGCCGAAGCCATTTAGGTTTCGTTCCGTGTAGTCAACAATCTACTCCTGAGCGCCGTCAGCCCCTACCCCCGATTCAAGTATAAGTTAAGTCAAAAGCGCTAACTCCACGCCTTTCGATTTCTAGTTGAGTAAGGAGTTTTCTTGCACCGTAGTGCGCTAGCGCGCCCTGGAGTTTTGAAGCAGGGTCGCCCTTGGAAGCGTTCGCCGGTAACCAAAGCGACCCTGCTTCCTTTGGATTATGTCGTGACGCTGACTGAATCCAATCCATAAACCCGGAAACGAAACAAAGTTCGTTCCCTTTCGTCAAGTAGGCATACGAACCACTTTAGCTTTGCCTTAGACTCTATTGGAACAAAGCAAAGAAGGAGGCTGAATGGAGAAAGGAAAGGGACAAGGGCGGTCTTGCTTGGCGCGAAGGCTGCTGGTTCGGGGGTAGGGTACGGTACTAAAGGTCCTCGGACTTCCAGGCGGTTTTTCTTTTGGGCAGCTGTTCACCGTTGGATCTCGCCAATACAGCCCCCCATGGTTTTCGTTACCGAGATATCTTTTTTTTTCATTGTTCCCAGGGATTTTTTGGGTAATCAGCTCCCATGCTGCAAACAGTCAAATCTGAACTGAACCTTGTCGCTCTTCTTTCTTTCCTCGTGGGCAGGAAGCACACCAGCAGCGTGCGTTGCGTGATTCCACTGTGTTTTTTGCACTTGACTGGGTGGACAGTTGACCGGAAGATAACTTCGATTCGCCCGGCCAGCAGGCGGGCGGCGTGCTTATCTTGTGTGACAACACTACAGAGCGAGTGGCTCTTCTAGGCGGGCAGCTGTGTGACAAGACTCCAGAGAAAGCGGCGCTTTCGTGTAACATGCTATGGTCTCAACGCCCTTACGAGGTAGTGATGAGTTTCACGCGCTCTAAGCCCGGCCCGCGCGCGGTTAGGAAAGATTGGCCGCAATCTGAGCGGTACCACCCACCCTACCCTACCACCCATGGGCGGCCGTCCGTCCTACAGCCGCCCGAAAAGGAACTGCAGTGATCTTGAATAGGGATCCTACAGCGATAAATAGAATCCCCATAAAAATACCACTAGATCGAGCACCAGTGATTTCGTATCCGGTCAAAATCTTGGCTAATTGATCGAAGTGGGTAGCTCCAGTAGACCCATAGATCATGGAACAAATAGGGTGGGTAGGCCCAACCACCACACTACACGTATAGACGCGAA
>JBBNAG010000014.1:115000-120000 GCA_039657325.1 Stephania cephalantha | reverse complement strand
TCCACCCTTGACTTGACTTTCTTGATTTTATTTGACAGGGGCGGATAAGACCACTCTATCAATAACAATAAAAAAGTAGCAATTCAGTTTCAAATGGTTTGAGCTTGGAAGCAACCTGCTATCTATCGATAGGCGAGAAGAGACTGCTATTGGCTGCTTCGCCTATCTATTCTTTTATGGCCGGCTTGGAGACATCAGAGGAAGACCATCATCTCTATCCGGGTACGATCATAGCTTCATTCATTCGTTGAACCTTGGGGATAACCATTAGCATTGAGATCAATCACCACACCACCTCTATCATACATACGACATTACACGACGCGAGAGTGCATGGTCAACACACACCTAAAGCGCCTACGTTCCGCTTGCAGCCAATACAACCACAACCGGCACTTGCACGAGATTAAACAACCGAAGCTACTGGTAGTCCCGAGGGGACGGCATCCTCCTTACATAGTTAGCAGTACTGAACAACCGAGTCATCGGTCCGGGGAAAGAAAAGGACCGCCTTTGAAAAAAAAAAAGGAACTAGCTTAACTCGCTAGGCCTTCGGAACAAAGGTGATTCTGTTCATGCTTCAGACGATCTGGCGAATTCAATATACTTCTATATAAATAATTATATACTCTTCTTCTATTAGATATTAGAAAGGCGAACCCATGGGCCTGTTTTAGCGCGTTTCCAAAGTAAACCTAAGCGGTTACCTTTGGAAACGCTACTAAGGACCGAGTGAAGAATGAAAAACGTCCGCTAACGCCCACGGGATAAGATCTTTTTTAGATCAGCAACGAATGTCTTGTATCTATGAAGAAAGATTTCTCCCCGGGTTCAGTTCAGACCCTGAATGCCATACCTTGCTGAAGGCGATTCACGAGAGAATCGCGCACAGTTCCGTTTGACCGAGATGTGAATGCCCGTGATCCGCTCGGTATAGTGAGCGATTTCATGGCCGACGTCTAACCGGCACGAATACGCCGACATGAAACGAGTTCCCCGCGGAGCATTTTTTCTTTCGTCCTCGGACGTTCGGACGTTTTGTTCGATTCCGGCACTTGCGTTATCATGCCCGGAACCCTCGCGATTGATTGGGAGAAAGAGCGAAAGCGAGAAAGATGGATTGTTATCCATCGGAAATCGATAGGAATTCCACGGGGATTGCCTAATAGATGTTCTGTCTTTCATTATTAACATCCAATCCCATGCTCTAATAAGAAAAACGAGCGATTGCTAGCCCACCCAGTCAAAAGCCGGCTCTGAAATTCCAACTTGCTTCAATTAGGGAATAGCGCAGATGGATCAATCACGCGGTTCTGCAGCGTCCTCCAACTCGCTGTCCGCTCCCCTTCACTTTCTTTTCCGGACGGGAAGATGCGAATCGCGAAAGCCTTCCGTCACTCAGTATCATTACGTGTAGTCAAGGCACGGTCCTCCTTAAGGTACTACATGGAATCTAAGGTACTACACGTGACGGGACTACATGAAACTTCAGTGTGCGCTAGCGCGCCCTGGAGTTTTGAAGCAGGAGTTTGCTCCGTACTTTGCAGGGGGTGATAGTGATGAGAATAAAGTCGCTGAGTTCTTGGTCGCGCACCGGTGAGAGTAATATAGCGAGCCAACTGTTGAATTCGATCACGGTGGATGAACTCAATAAGGAATGGGAAAAATAACTGCACCCGGAAAATCCGCTGCAAGTGCTCGATCCGAGATGGCTCCATAGGGAGTTAAGTTGTATCAGTGTCATGCCAAAAGGTCCCTCCTCCCATTCTTCTTTTCAGCACTGCATGAATGACTATCGATCGGAGTTCATACCTACGAGCCTTCCTGATGGAATGATGTTCAATCGCAGAAAGTTGGCCACTAACTGCTAACTAATCCAATAGATAGCTAGAACGACGAATGTCCTTCCCAGCCATCTCTATGAGGAAGTCCTTTGCACAGTTCAGCCATATACCAGTCCATCCTCAATACTACAGGATCCATTAGCTTATGGTATTGGTACCCGGATCCGTAACATGCCGCATTGCTCTGACCCTGTTGGCGTACCCATCATGTCTATCCGGTTATCCGCATATGGTTATTGCCTATGGAGCAGTTAGTTGTGACCTTGTTACAGTTGGTATCAGAGCCAGTGAGAGGGAGCTAAGTGAAGCACTATGTCGGGATCGGAAGTTGTCATGGCCGACTCAAGTGAGAGGAAGGGAAGTGGGTCTAGCAAGACAAAAAGGGACAAGTCCGCCGAGCCTGTCCCTTTTGAGGAGCGTGTGGGCAAGTTCTAACTTGCCGTCGCCGATGGAGAAGCACGGTTGGAGGCCATGGAGGGCCGCCAACATGAATGGACCGAGCTAGCCGAGGAACTTGAGGCCGACATTCAGAGTGCGGTCGACGTACTCAAGGCGCAGATGGCTGAAGTCACCTCCTCAATGAAGGCCAAAATGGAGGAGTTGAAGGCAAAGATTGTGGTGCTAGAGAAGGCCGTTGCCAACAGTGGGTTTTTCCAAGGGAGACCACTAAGATGAAGGTCCCGGAGCCGAAGTACTACAGTGGAGCTCGAGACGCCAAGGAACTGGAAAATGGATTGTGGCAAGTCGAGGAATACTAAAAGGTTTAGCGCAGCTCGACGATGAACAGGCCAAGGTTGACACGGCCGTCATGTACCTCACCGACGACGCTATGCTTTGGTGGCGCAGGAGGCACGGCGACATCGAGAAGGGCCTCTGCACCATCCAGACATAGGAAGATCGACAGAAGGAATTGAAGCTACAATTCCGCCCGGAGAACTACGAGTATTTGGCGAGAAAGAGTCTCAAACGGCTCAAGCACACGGGCTCGATCCGGGAGTATGTGAAGCAATTCACAACCCTTTTGCTAGACATCACCGACATGACAGAGAAAGACAAGCTCTTTTCATGGACGGGCTCCAGCCGTGGGCAGAACAAGAGCTCCAACGGCGTGGAGTACTTCACCTTGCTTCGGCCCTAGCGGCGGCCGAGCGGCTTGTCGATGTCAAAGCAGGGGAGCCCTCGACGAAGCCCAAGCATGACAACTTCTTCCATAACATAAAGGGGGGAGAGAATCAGGGTAGCCACAAGGAGGCGTCCAAGAAGCCGCGCGACAAGGGGAAGTAGAAAACCGGAACACTAACTGCTTCATTTGCAATGGGAATCTTTGGGCAAGGGACTGCCCACAAAAGAAGGCCTTGAACTCGGTCCAGAATGAAGGAAGAAGGGCTAACGCCTAAACCTGGGGCCCTAAGGCTGCTTAATGCCATCAGTGGGCAAGCAAAGGTTGCTAAGCCCATAAGAAGTTGATGTACGTAGACATTTTTTCAATTGTCAGCCCACAAGGGCTATGGTCGACACGGGCGCCACCCACAACTTCATCTCAGGAGAGGAGGCCAAGCGATTAGTCCTCCAACTTGCTAAGGACACTAGCAAGATGAAGGCGGTAAACTCGGAGGCAAGGCCCATCCATGGCGTGGCAAAGGACGTTGAGCTACGCATCGGAGGATGGAAGGGCACCACTTTTCTCTCCGTCGTTCCACTAGATGACTTCCAAGTCATCTTGGGCATGGAGTTCTTGAGTGCTGCCAAGGCAATCCCCATGCCCGGGGTGGTGAGCATCATGGATGAAGGATTCCCGTGCATGGTCCCCGTAGTGCACATGGGGAAGACCAAGGTTTCGACCATCTCAGCCTTGCAACTGACTAAGAGCAAAAAAAAAGAAGGGAGAGGCCACCTATGTGGCAGCCTTAGTGGAAGAAGAGAAGGGGGGAGGAACTCCCATAAGAAATGAAATCAGTCCTTGAGGAATGAAAGGATGTGATGTCCCCGGAGTTGTCAAAGAAGCTACCTCAAAGGAGGGAGGTAGACCATTAGATAGAGCTCATGCCAGGAGCTAAGCCACCCGCATTAGCGCCATACCGAATGGCCCCGCCCGAGTTAGAAGAGCTAAGAAATTCAGGAGTTGTTGGATGCTGGCTATATCCAACCATCATTGTCCATTGATAGGTTGCCCCGGTGTTATTATTGGAGCACTCAGGAATCGGATTGCTGCGAGTACGTGCGCAAGTGCCACCAATGTCAAGTACATGGGAACTTTATCCACGCACCACCGACGGAGTTGCATAGTGTAATGACCCCCTGGCCATTCTCGGTATGGGGTATGGATGTAATAGGAAAAGTAACCCCAGCAAAGCTTTTAGAGGCCCCTATCACTACAAGCCCACATGGAACTGAAATTCGGAACTCAGTCTCATTACGTGTACTCAAGGCCTCTCACTACAAGCCGGAATGTGACTGAAAGCTACATTGGAACGGAGGAGTACTAGACCTGACCCATACTAGAGCGAAACCTAAGTAGCTCTTTACTCCCTCAAGACTTGCTTCTGATTTTGCCTTCACCCTTCATCTGTCTGCGAGCTGCGAGCAAGGCAGCTCTGCTCCGGAAAGAAAAGAAGCCAGCGGGTCCTTTTCCGCTTGACCGCTAACTCATGAGCAAAGCCGCCTTTTGCCGCCCCTCATGCAGCATGAGCGGATCTTCACTAAAAGCTGGCTCTATTGGCGGATGGATAGCGCCCCTCACTCTGCCATGAGAACAAAGAAAGCCGCCTCCTTGCAGCTTTGCCTGCCGCCTTTCGGTGGTATAGTTGGATGGATAGCAAAGCAGCCTTCGGCCCTTCGCTTAGTAAGCCCCTCTTCGAGCCTCTACTGAATTCCGCTCGCTCGCCCCGGTCCTTAGTAGCGTTGACAAAGTAAACCTTTGGATTATGTTGTGACGCTTTGCTTAGGCTCGGTTGACAAAGTCAACGACACAAGCAAGGAGTTGACAAAGGAGAACAGCCCCCCTGTTGTTGATAGAGAGCTTACCGCCCCGCCCTTTATAGTCGCGACTGTTGTCATGGAAAAAGAGTTTGTTTTCTAGAAGCATGCTTAACACTGGCTGTCATTCGAGCTGCGTCTAAACTCAATTAAGGGTAAGGGCCCGTACTCTCTCTTCTG
>JBBNAG010000014.1:22500-110000 GCA_039657325.1 Stephania cephalantha | reverse complement strand
GGTGGTAAGTGAGTGTCGAGATGGTTCGGAGAGCACAAAGAAATCAATGGGTCGAGGCATGGTTTGGTTACCCTACGAGGAAGTGCTCCCCTTATATCTTAGGTCTAACTCAGATGGATAGACAGATTACTTAACTGATAGACCGAGGCAACCCTTGAGAAGTGCTAACTTTCGATTCTAAGTGCGCGAAAGAGTTCGTTTCTTCCGGATTAACGGATCGTCCAACTTGAAATGATAACAGAATGCATAGGTCATTAGAAGGAGTTCCAATAAGCGGATAAATCTAGTATACCACCTTACTTCTTTCCTCTCCTCTATGAGGGAGAAACACAATTGAAGAACCCGCGGATATGGGCAAAACGACAATGTTTGTTAGCCAAGGAAAATGACTCGTGGTAAAGACAAGATAGACTTTGACCAGACGCGCTCGGAATCTTTTTTTTTGTCGATCCGGGGGAAAGGAAGGACAGAAGGAAGGCTCCTCGCTTTTGTTCAATTATAAATAAATAACATAACCACTTTGATGGAGATTTGTAGCATCATTCAAGTAAATACAGATTGAGATCGTAGAAACATGAGCTTGTGATATAGCTACACCTAATTCCGGGCCGGTTAATGCAAGAACTATAAATAAAGGACCAGGATCTCCTATGAAATACAAAATATCATTCATACATAGCATAGTCCAAGCGGACCCACTTAAAATCTTTACTGAACTATGACCGGCCATCATATTAGCAAATAAACGTATTCCTGAGCTTAATGCGCGAAAACAATGAGGGATTAGCTCAAGGAGTACTAAAAAAGGTGCTAACGGCAGTGGGACTCCTGCGGGTAATGAGAAGCTTAAAAAATGAAGCCCATTTCTTTGAAATCCCACTAGAGTAATGCCAATAAAAATGGAAAATGAGAGACCCAAAGTAATGAGAAAATTACTTGTAACTGTGAAGCTATAAGGTATCATACCAAGGGGATTACGAAATAACGAAAAAGTAAAAGTTACCGAGATGCAAGGGGAAAACTTTTGTTTAACATTTCCGGAAAGACCACCTATTTGTTCGTTTACCGGGTTCGGCACGAAATCATAAATAAGCTCTGCCGAGGATTGCCAAGCATTTGGTACTGAGTTTCCCCCTCCGTTTTTAGTAACAAAATGAACCAGAAGTAGGACCAAACTGAGAGTTAGCAGCATAAACAGAGATGGATTTGTGAATGAGAAATACAAGTTTCCTATATTCATAGGAATCAATGGGAGAATGGCAAATTGCTCAAGTGGGCTGTTGGGCGTAATCGTAAGAAACACTTTGAATTTCATCCCTGTAGTTCCGCTTCTTGCTCTCAAAATGCAGAAAGACTTGTTGGAAATAGAAATCGCTGGGCCGGTTGGGTTGGTCCGACCAAGAAAGACATGGGAAAGGAAACAAAAAAGACAGAACGCGTACCACAAAAGCAGAAGTTTGAATTTTAATAAGGAATAGGCGAAAAAAAAAATATTAACATTAACCGCCGCTACTCCAATATTGACCCAGAATTCGAAGTGCTTCTGTGAAATATGGACTCGCAGCCCCCTGAAAGAGAAGATTTGCATAAACCTCATAGAGGGCCGGAAGATTGGTTGTATTCGTGTGTGTTAAGTGATTGACGAGATTCTCTACATTGTGCGTCGGCGGAAATTGTAATTGATTAGTGCGCACCCGCACCAATGAATCCATTTCTTCGCCAATCCCCTCTTTCAACATCTGGGCAGTTTGTGCCTTCAGTTCCCCCAATGCGGGCTGTGATGTTGAAGTAGTACTAAGTGGTACAACATATCGGCCATTTTTTTTATTTCCAATTTCTTTTCTTTCCGCTCTTCTTCTCTTCTTAAAAAAAAATGAATGGTGGCTTGTTTGGTTGAGAAGGGAACTTGGTTTAAGGTCAGTTAGTAATTAGTTCAACGAAAAGGGGGAGCACTGCTTTTAACAGCATAAAGATTGGGAATATGAAACAAAGGACGAGGGGGTTCATTTATGATCGTTTATTCTTTGTTTGTTTTTCCAGGGCATTCTTCTCTTTTCATACGCATTTTCAGTTGATATTGTTTGAAGTGCGTATTGATGTTTTTCAAGTTCAGGATTAGAGCGTCCCTTCCTATTCGGTCTCTTGTTTAGTTGTTGAAATACCTTGAATCTTTGTTTGCATACATTTACTCAATATTTGAGTACATCATTTGCATTGCAACAGCACGAGTATAGAGCTAGATATTGGAATACCTTAGGTAGGAGCGCCCCTTCAAAAAAAGGTAGGATCCTTTTCTTTTTCATATCTCTTATGAGATTCCATTTTTGTTTTGAATCGATTAATGGGTGCTTTCATCCGGTTCCATTCGGACTGATTGAGACAAGCACTCCTAAAACCAAGGTTTGGCAGGGATTGCTAATTCCTCGAAGGAGTTCCAGACTGGTTGCTTCAAGTTGGAGCTCGGTCAAAGCCTCTTTCAAGAGTTGTTGAAAGCGTTGATTGATCCTTTCCGAATCCTCTCCTTTTATTATAGCGAAGACCAGATTATCTGCATAGCGCACATATCAAAGCCTATGTTCTGTATTCATAAAGGTTTGGATCTTAATATCCAGTTGGTGAAGAAAGATATTCATAAGAACGGGGGATAGAGGACTGCCTTGAGGGTTTTGTTTGAGGTGCATAATTGTTCCCATCCTTGTCCTTGATATTTATATCCGTTTTTTTTAAGAAGGCTGCTATTAGGTTACAAACGCCCTAATTTTCATTATGATTGCCAATGTTCAATCGTACTCTCGAATTAAGGAGAGCATGATCGATGTTGTCAAAGCATCCAACTATATCAGCTTTGATTAACCTATCAACTTCTCCCCAACTTTGCACATGCGCGAAAAAGGTAATAGGTCCTCTTCCTTTCCGAAAGCCATGAGACTGGGTCAGGAAGATGTCCTCAAAAACAATGTTTAATAGTTGTGAGAGGGCATCCATAACAATGAAATCTTCCTTATGCGGTTGTGTTATGGGTCGCATCTTCCCTGGCTTGTTTGGTTTAGGAGTTTATCGAGAGATAACGAGAGGTTTATTTAGAATCTCGACCATAGGGAGAGGAAGGGGTCGCTCTACTGATGTTGTGGAGGTATTGAAGTTTCTCGACTGACAAGGAGAGGAACGAAGTCGCTCGACCATAGGGAGAGGTTTCAAAAATCTCGACTGACAAGGAGAGGAAAAGGGAGCGGTAGTGGACTAAGCCCAAGGGACAAGGGAGCCGAAGCCTTCATTCCATTCAGCCTAGTCCCTCTGTCTTCCAGCTCTGGGGGAGCGTCTTTGAGCTCGGCAACCTCTTTGGGGGCTTGGTTTGCTGTGGCCACTTTCCAAAATCAAAGTGTTAAGACGTCTTCTGGTTCCGACTCTTTTTATGATGAACGTGAATAAGAGAGATGACATCAGCTATCGGCTATTGGCCTTTTCCTCAAGTCTAAGAGGTTCACTGGCAAAGGCAAGACAGCCAGTTCTTCTCCCATCCCAGCTATTCTTGAGCAATTTGGAGTGATAATAAGGTAAGCCGCCCACCTCAGTCCTAATCCATCACCAAAGAGTGAAATCCGCCTCTCAGTCAGTCATCGCCTACTCCTTCTAATACTATCGGTCAGCGCCTAGTCTCTTTCGAAGTGGTAATGGTGGAAGAGTCTTGCCTGAATGAAGGGAGGGATTTTGAACTCAAGCAGGAATTCATTTCAATCCCCTAATTACTTATTTCAAGTTGTTGTTGTTTATCCCGGGCGTTAGCAGAGCAGTCCAAAGCGAGGCTAATAGGTCTAGCACCATAGTTAGCCTTATCGTCAGATTCAGTGAGGCGACGGCCAGTGTCTTCTTTATACCACCTATTGTATTGGCTTCATTCTTGCAGTTGGCGGAACTTGATCCACTTGGTTTGGTTGGAGAACCTTTGTCGATTGATTCTTTCTCGGCTTGTTTCATCCTAAAAAAAGCCATCTCAGTCAGGGCCAATCCCCCCTTTCTTTGAAATGGGGCCTACGAGGGGCTTTGTTTTCAAAACAGGTCTATGCGCATTCCCTTTACGTAGGGACTGAGGTCTATCAGCATGGCCTATACTTGAGTCGGAAATGAGATGTCGCGTATCCGCTGTTATAGCAGATAAGTTGTTAAAGCGCTTAATCCAATTAATAGAATAGGCCAGAATTTCACGAATGAATCCGACCAAGTATTTACTTAGAATATACAAGTTAGAGTCACTTCGCTTTTCCCGCCAAACTGAAAAAACGCTTTGAAGTTCCTTGTTTTGAAAGGGAGGCTCGAGAGACCAGTAGTTCCTCTGATTCGCTTTCCCGCCTAAAAAACGAATTCCTCAGCCGGTGCTGCTAAGCTCAAAGTCAGGATATCACTCGCCGGTTCTTGTTCCCGGATCGATGAACCCGTCTATCCTAGCTTCGCAGCTACTGCTTTGATTCCTAAGTTAGCACCCGGCTCTTTCTGGTTTGACAGCTGTTGTAGCCACCGCTGGTCTTTCTTTCCTCGGGGAGGGCGAAGTGAGCGTCTGTTGTTGGCGGCATCCTAACCAAAAGAACTTGCCCTTTCCTTGCTTCCTGCTTTTAGAGAGGACGAAGAAAGTGGCTCTTGTAGCTAAGAGTTGATTCGTTGTTGCGGTCTTGCTTTTGAGTGAAAAGTTGCTATTAGAGACGAGAGGGATAATGAAGTAGCTTAAGCCGCTTCTTCCGCTCTTCCTTCTTAAGCCGGTGTAGCTATTGCTGCTAAGATAAGAAAGTTGTTCTTAGAATGAGTGGAATAATTCCTGCTTAGAATGCAGCTAATGCTGCTTAGAACGAAGCTAATCCTTAAGCCGTTGTTGCTTCCGAATGTAGCCGGTGTAGCTCTTTAATTCGGGAGGGATAAAGCAGCTAAGAATGCAGCTAAGAAAGTGAAGCGGGCGAAGACCTGCCGCCAAGGGTGAGCGGGCAAGCCGATTATGAATTGAAAGCGGAAGATGGCAGGTTCGGAAGTAGTACATCCGGAGAAGTATCATCAGGAAAGGAAGTACTCAAGTCACAAGATGAAAGATAGCTCAGTAAGTTACAGAAGGGAAAGACTGCTTGCTTTGCTCTTCTAGCCTTCTTTTCTTGCTTCTGAGAAAGCGAGGGATAATTGCTGCTCTTGTTGTTCCTGCTCTAAAGCGGTTTCACATCCTTTAGTCTCGCAGTTCAAGAAATAATACAGATAAGGAGTGGGAAGGATCTTCTTAAAAAGCATACTACGGCTTAGCTTACTAAGAAAGGCAGGGACTTATTCCACCGAAAAAGTTGACTGACTGACTCGCGCCACGCTTCCTCTATCTCTAAAAGCTTAGTCTATCCCAATCCCCGTGACAGCACCAGCTCTCAAGCCCCCAGTCCTTTACTTACTCGCACCTAGGCTGGCACCTTCTAGCCGCTTACTTATTCATACAGCGCTAATCCCCTTCCGGCTCTAACAAGACCTTACCTCTCCTCCTGCTGATATGGACAGTATTCTATCAGTTGTCTCAGATTTCAAATTGAAGTTACCTGAGCTAATTGATAGGTATTGCCCATGGATCTCAACTCTACCTCTCTACCATGGGTTAGAGTTTGAGCCTACCCCTCCCTACACATAAGTTAGTGCAGTGGTCGCAAGGCTTCAAAGCCCCTCGTCTCCGGTTTGCGAGAGACAAGTGGAACAAGGTCTTTTCTGGAACCGTGGTTCGAGAAAGGCATTGGTCCCCCTCTCCAGACCTGATGGGGATTCCCCCAATCACCGGCCTACTAGGCGGGCAAGAGACGTATTTTTGCCATAGGGAATTACATTCATCAAAGGCTCTTTAAGCCGCTTCTGTTTTGAAAAGGATACCACAAGATGTTCGATCAGACAGGGCCTTTGGTTAAGTTGAAGGGAGCTGTTGAGACTTTCTCATACGACTTGACAGCCGCTTCTCGTCTTGTTTGAAATCTTCCAGCATCTCTTTGACCGTGTTGTAAATTCTGCCGGTCTCAAGTCTCGTTTGTGGCTGGTCAGCCCTTAGGTTAGGCTATTACGGCTCTTGGCCTCTCTTCGCCTTCTCACATCATCTTATGGTGTGGTTGGCTGGGGAAGGAAGTTTCAGCAGTATGCTGTACTCGGTGATGATATTCTCATCACAGATCCCCGTCTAGCTCCCGTTGGATAAATTAGGAGTCAAGATTTCGACTATGAAATCCTTGATATCCAACACAGGTTGTGTAGAGTTTGCCAAGAGGTTCTTGGTAGATCGAGGGAGACTTGTCCCCAATATCTCCCCGCTGTACCCAGAACTACTACCATCCTAACGGCCTTTTTGCCGTGTCAAGAGATTTTCTAGGATACAAAACCCTTGCGCGTCTTTCACACACTTCTTCTCTAACAGTGAAGAGGAAAAGGGAAGACAGAAGAGTCAGGTACAGAATTTAAAAGTGCTAGAATAAGTCACCCTGCCAGAAAGGATAGACCCCGGGATATGATATTTGAAGTAAGACTTAGAGCAGTATACTTATTTCCTGCTCTGGCAGTACTGGTACTCAGTCGATCTAGCCGCTTTAGGCTTCAGGGAAGGTTTACTTTACCTTCCGATCACTTCTGGCATATTTCAAGTTAAGTTCTAGTCGTCTTGGATCAGCTTTTCTTGGAACTTTGTAAATTCGGCTAAGCAAAGAATCTATGCCCGAGGAAGAAAGGCTGCTAGCTTTGGTTACGGCTCGGAGCACGAACGATAGAAGAAGACTTGCTGTTTTTTTCGATTCTATTTGAAATTTTCTACATCTTCTTTACTATACTATTTCGATATTCGATACTACACTAGGAAGCAGTGCGCCTCTCTGATAGATTCAAACAGTCTAGTTACTAGTTTGCGAGACTACTACTATTCACTCGTGTCCCTTACCAAAGGGCCACTTCGTTCACTTGGGCGCTCCTACTTCTGTTTGTTTATAGCTAGTTTGTCGATAAGTTATGCTACTCTTTCGATACGTAACTAGACAATCAAAATACACATAACACTCGCTTCTGTTCACTCGAGACTACTTCTCTTGTTTTCTTATTCTAACTAGTTTACTACTAGGTAGCTGTTCTCTCGTGTCCCTTTCCTAAGGGCCACTTCGTTCACTCATGCGAGAAGTAGTAACCCCAATAGTAGTATAATCGAAAAACTAGACAAGTAGGATCGCCCTAGTGTTATTTCAACTAGTTACGTATAGAACTAGTTACGTATCTAGTCGATACGTAACTAGTTCTGTATTCGAGACTACTTCTGTTTATAGTTAGTCGCAACTACACTAGGGAAGTCACGCCCATCTTTATACACCAAACAGTAATGCGCTACTACTTCTCAGTTACTATTAACAAGCAGTGCGCCTCTCTGTTTGAAGAAGGGGTATACAACATTAGGGAAGTCACGCCCATCTCTAGTTTGATTTCTATTATACGAAGAAGTGCGCAACAACAGCTATTGTTTATATGACTAGTTTTTTTCTTTCGATATTCTTTTTATTAGTATAAGAAGTGCGCATCAACAGCTATTAGTAGAAGAAAGGGATAGAGCCAATGAGCCAGTCAGTCTATTTTTTACAGTGGATAATCTTAGATTTGATCGTATCAGTCCTACGCTTACTAAGAAGCCTAACTATATGACAGGGCAGGGCTATTCTTCTTTGATTTTAGAAGAAGTAAGACCAGAAATAATGAGCGTACCGGGACTTCCATTCTGTTCCCCTTTTGCAGTAGGTGCAGGCGCCGACGAGGGACTCGCTTGGGAGGTAATAGCCGATACGAGCAACTAGGTCTCATAGGGTCTACCCTAAGAGCGTATTCTATATTAGTGAGAGTCGTCAGCCCTTTCCTTTTCATGTGCAGCCTAGTCTCTGTATTCTATTCCGAATTCTCGGCATCAAAATAGACCCGGTTAGTATCCACCGTACTAACAAGGCATTCAAAGACAGGAAAGAGCCATGCAGGGGGATTCTGTTGATTAAGCCTCTTCTTAGACCATGTATTCTTCCTCCGGCATGGAGATCCAATTTCAGATTCACCTGTTCCAAGGAAGAGATAGAATATCTAATTCAATTAGCAGATCAGATGTAGCATTAGTTATAGAATACTTTCTGAAACTTAAAGGTGCGAATGCGGGAAGGTGCCTAGCCTTTACATATGAATCTGACTCTAGAAATTCCTTTTTCATAAGGGGGTCTAGCGAGTCTTCTTCACGTCGCAAACAGTCTATTGACTCCCGAGATGCTTCTGATTCAATAATTCCTGTAAACAGGGCTGGCGCGCCTAACAGGAGATTCTATAACCCGGCATTCGTAGATCAATCAGTTACTTAACAAGCCCTTCTGTAACAGAACTATCAACCGGCACTTTCATCGGGAAATCTCAACCTTCTTTCAATTCAAAGAGCGCATTCGAGAACATCGGTAATCAAATCAAAAAAGTCGACGCAGGATCGGTAAAGCAGTCCCAGAACCTATGATTGCAAACGAAGACTTCCTTCTTTTGCCCATTGGCTTGACAAAGGGAAAGAAAGGTCAACTAGGGCTATGACTATGATTCGCATCTACTAGACAGAATCCGAAGCATTACCTCTTCTTTCTGGGACAAGAGGGGATTCGAGAACTGTTCCTTCTATGCCTTTCAAAAGCCAGTTAAGAGCTCAGCCTTCGTGGACAAAGAGGCTGCTAGAATGCCTTGAGTAAGATACCCACGAGGAGGATTCATCTTTCAACAGCATTTCCGATCTTTGCGCTTTTCTCATCGAAGATGCCCATAATAACCTCTTTAGGAAGAGATGGCATCTAAAAGGTTTAGATATCCTGCTTTTTCTTTTGTCAAAAAAGTCCTAGATATGCCGCATCCACCGGTAATAGCCGATAGTACTAATCCTAGGTGCGAGGGGATTTTGCTGTCCTAACTTCTTTCGGGGAGTAGAAGATACCCACGGACATAGAATAAATAGGCTCTTCCGGTCCCTTTTCTCCGAGTATGGATGGCTGGTATTAGTTATGCGCACCAGACCTGTACTTGGGCTATCGAAAAAAGGCAATGCCCAATTTTATCCTATGCAAAAAGGGGAGCTGTTAGGAATCTAGCTAGGTACTGTGATCCGGTGATCCCTATAATAGTAGTAGAAAGGGCCAGGGAATAAAGGGCATTGAGACTTCTCTAGTGAAAATACTCATCTAACATCTGTTCACTCGTGTCCCTTACCAAAGGGACACTTCGTTCACTAGGTAGGTATGATAGTTAGTCGATTGGGGGTTACTACTTCTCTAGTTCTAGTTTAAACAAGAGTAGTATCGAACTAGTGTTGTATCTAGTCGATACAACACTAGTTCAGTCTTCGTTACTCGTTTTGTTTCACTACTAATCCGTTACTAGAATACTAGTACGGATCGGTTATCTGTATTCTAGAATACTATCCGCATCTCTGTCTTCTGTTTCACTATTAGACTACTATTCACTCGTGTCCCTTTCCTCAGGGCCACTTCGTTCACTCTCAAGTAGCATAGTAGCATAACTCAAAACTAGTTACTATCTTCTATAATACTAGTAGTCAGAAGTGTTTGGATGACTATATTATTTGAAATTTCCTACCTTTTTTTTTTTTAACTAGTGTAGTGTTGTTGCGCCCTTGCCTTATTTATTAAAGAGGAAAGGATCTTAGCCATCGGTGACCGGCTTTCGTCAAAGCATCTTTGGGCGATAGTTTCTCGATCCGGTCTCTCACTTGAAGAAAGATAGCCATTTTTATTATCTACGCAATTATGATAGAGTGATTTTTTTCAGTAAACTGAATGACTTGCTCCAGTAGTTTTCTTCGCGAGCCTTACCCTCTTGTTAACGAGATTGACCTACTCTGTCTTACGACCATGGCAATGCGAGGTTTCTCCACAGATATTAGAACTGGGACTCAAGCCTGAGCATAGTAACCGTGCGGAACCGAGCCAGTACCTCTGGCACAACCTACGCCTGCCGAGTACCCCAGATAGCCGCTGGCGAGTCTGGTATCCCGTGTGACCACACCTTTCATCCTAATCTCATCTACTGAAAAAAGGGGGAAACGGAAATGTCGCTGCCTCAGTAGACGCTTAAGTACTTAAGTGGGCTTGCTGCCACTTCATTCAGATGTATGGTAACCGAGGCTGCCTCGTCGTCGACAACTTCTGGCACGGAATCGGATGTTAGTCTTCCCTGTATTGGCTTTCAGGGGGCCGATAGAACTCTATCTGTAGATAGCTCTTGGGGTTCATAGATAGCACTGAAAATAGTGAGTAGTCGAGAGTGTTCTAGAATATATACCAAGTACTCTAATTTGAGTTCAAGGCATTATTGAACTTACGGGATCCTTCTTTGAAAGAGTTTGATCTAGAGGTTTGCCGCTAAGTCGGATGATGTCTCTGAAGATAAATAGATACATATAATAGACTAGGCTTTTTCGCTTCACCAGGCGCGGAAGCTTAATTAAGAAAAGAAGATAGGTAATAGATAGATGCCGCTGAAGGGTCTGGCTCCCGATCGGATGCTTTCCTTCTAAAGAGACCCGCAGTTTGTGGTGTTCGTAGATAGCACCTGACAGAGTTTAGTCAATTATCACGGATAAAAAAGTTTGCGAGCAAAGGAAAGAGTGCTAGGGCGCGAGAAGAGGCCTAAAGATCAGAGAGAATAGTCAAGAAGGCATTCAGCCTACTTGGAGATAAGTCTTTCTCAGTGGCACAGGGGGGTATTTTCCCTATCACAACAAGGCGGATAGCGGAAAGGCCTTCCCTTATTACCAGGAAAGAGAAAATGGACCAAATCGCCTGCTATCGAATCAGCTCTTGGTGAATCCGGTTAGGACAAATGCTATCGAATCCGCTGCTTGAGAATACCCTCCGTTCAGTCAAGAAAAGAATATGTTTTTAGAGTAAGACAGAAGCAAGGGAAGGAAGTTGCGAGAGCTTAGATCCTGATAAAGATATCGAAGCAGCGGACATGAAATGATCCATAGTTTAGAAGAAGACAGGAAAGGATGAGATGGCATCGAATGAACTCTTGGAAGGGATTGTGCCAGAAAAGGTATCAGTATCAGTAGGACTAGCATTCGTAGTAGCAGTAGGAGAAGGAGTCAATCTTTCATTTCTAAGCATGGCATCAGTAGCAATATAGATATGGCATAAGTCTCAAAGGAAGAACTGATTGACCTATTAGGCTATGTCCTTTCATGCAGTGCGAGTTAGGTTTAATTTCTCCTTGAGATTGGACGCAAGAAGGATGAATGCCCTACCTTCGACTGAGACTTTCATCGCCTCTTCCTGTCCTTCAGAAGCCCTTTTTGGAGTGTGATGTCAGAGCTATAGTCTCTCTTCCGTTCAGTAGAGTCATTGCATCCCACAGAATCAAACGACTCGTAGCACGTTAGAGCAGTAGCAAAGAATAGCCAGCCTAGCTCCTTATCTTATAGCGTTAGAAAGAGTAGTCAAGGAATTGAGAGGAGTAAACTTTATGCTTTTTTGAAAGGCTTTTTCCAGGGCCGGAACTATGAATGGTAGACTTATACTCCAGCTTAAGACTGCGATTGGGGCGGGGCTTCTTTTAGGTCACCTCTGACTTTCTTTCTGTACTGAGGAAATAATTACGCTGGCTTAGAGAGCGCTTAGAAAGAAAGAGGCTTGTTCACTGCAAGAGCTTACCCTTTTTTCTTCAACTAGCTAGCTGGGAACTAGAACTGCAATAGCATTTGCTCTATAACCTTCTTGCCTAAATTTATCCCTACTCGCCTTAAGATGCCGCCTCAGGGATGTAGTTACTGGCCTTCTTTTTTTCTTCAATTGAAAGCCTCTCCTGCTTTCTATACGCAATACTTCGTCTAGCCCGGGTGCTTTTCTCCCCTCGTAGACAAGACAATTGCTAGCCTGAAAGTTGCTTGATACTAAGTCTATCTTCATTCCGTCATCTCTACAGAAGAGCCAAATACCAGCTCCCTGTGCATCAATTTTAATAACTTTAGATAGTTGAGCTTTAGCTTTATTGGAAATTTTTTCAAAACAGCGCATCTGCGACTTAAAAGCAGATATGCGAAAACATTAGTAAAGCTTGTTTAACCAATGATGGATTTCTTTCTAAGGAAGAATCTTAATAGATAGAGTATGGATCAACTGATGGATTGAACTCGTAACTATGCCAAGACGAAGGTAGTTTACTTGTGAAAGAGAGCTATTCATTTGTTTGACATCACTTTTTTGTATTGGAGCCGGTTCTCTTATGGTATGGAAAAAAAACAATGAACGGTGTCCTACCTTAGACCCGCACTCATCCCTCTTTAGCCTTAAGCTTGAGATGCGGGTACTAACTCATCGGAGTCGGACTACTTCTCTTATGATTCGATGGATGACCCCGCGCAGGGGCACCTTATTTAGGAATTGATTGTTTTTGTAAAGAAGCCAACAAAGCCAAAGCTCAGTCCGGAGAATGCCCGTCAGAGATCCGTGGTCAGACGAAGATCAACGCGGGCGGGCGCCACCACGGCCGTCTTCTGTGTGCTATCACGCAACGGCCTCCTTCTTTTTTTTACATTACTAAAACCTGGTCGAGTGAAATACCTTTCTTCGTCAAAGAGGGGAAAAACATTCCCATGAGCCTGTAATTGATCAAACCTATAGCATAGGTTCATTCATAGAAGCCAGATCTTTCTTCATATGCTCTTCTTTTATCGCTCAATTCGTCCCTTGAATTCGGAAATCAATCGAGGGTCGCCTGTGACTGTCCATGTAGTGTCCCTCTGATAGTAGCTGCAGGATCACACACAATCATCAGAAAAAAAGTTAAAAAAGCTTTTGTTGTCCTAAACTTGTTGTTACTCGTTTAGGAACGAGATTTCTCACTGAAGAAATGCTGGCTCCTTTTCTAGGCAAGAATTAAATTCCCTCGCTCAAATGAAATAAATGGTATGGTAAAGTAATAAAGTAAAAAAAAAGGCTGAGATTTGCTTATAGCTAAGCTAAGAGATAGAAAAGAAAGGAACTAATTGTAATCATAAGGAACGCCTTCCCCCATGGGGAAGGGGGACTCCCGTAAATAAGGGTTGAATAGTACAGGAAAGGAAAGACAACTAACTATAGGGTATGCCCTTAATCTTAATAGAGTGGGGCATGCTTATATCAACCATTCGGAAAGCAGTACGGCTAATAGTACGGTAAACAGGAGCAAGTCAGATTTTGATCCCCATCGACAAGCTCTCCCTGACTACACTACACCTGACTTTCCATCGGCACGGGCAACGGTTCCAGCAATCCTATTGGTTTGGCCCGCTCCACCTTATCTTGCTGACACACAGGTGCTCACATATTCATCCACATCATCTATCATTTTTGGCCAGTCAGACCCCTGGAATAACAGGGCTTGGGTCCGGTGCATCCCCGGATGGCCCGCCCCCTGTAGTAGTCATTGTTTCATTAAACTCCTTCCTTCAGTCCGGCACAACCATTCGATTTCCTTTTGCGAACTAAAGTCCATCTTTGATCCAGAATCGCCGAGTCTTGCCCTCCTTGGCCAGGTGCATGAAGCTCTTTGCGTGGGGGTCCTTCTCCAACCCCTCTCGTATGCGATCGCGTCAGGCCCTACTCGTAGCGGCGCTTGAATGCTGCTAATTCCGCCTTTCTACTTACTTAACGCATCTGCAACCTGGTTGGCATTATTGAGAAGGCGTACTCACGCACCATGTAAAACTCGGCAAGTTTGTCTTGCCAGCTGGTGAGAGCTTCTTTTCTTTTGGGCACTCGTCGCTATGTGTTCTGTCTTGACCACGAACTTCGACCCCATACTGTATAGGTTCCGTGCCGCCAGCCTCCATGTTCGCAAACAATGCACTAAAGCCCTTCTCTTGGACTGTTTAACGCTTCTATCTTTCATTAAGCTTTCCACTCTCATATGCTAAGGGGTGTCCCTCTTGCACCAATACCCCACCGATAGCAAAGTCTGAAGCGTCACTTTGGACTTCAAAGGTTTGGTGTGGTCTGGGAGTCGCAACACCGGGTCTTTTGTCACGGCTTGCTTGAGGTCTTCGAATGCTCTTTGGCACTCCCCCCCCCTTATCCCCTTAAAGCCAAACCCACGCTCGGTCCTTCTTGAAGAGATCCGTAAGTGGAGCGGCGATCAGTGCCAGATATAAACCGCCTATCCTAGAATTCGAATAAATAGTTTACGAGACCAAGGAATGATCGTAACTCATTCACCTTGACTGGTGCCTCCCACTCGGTGATAGCACGGACCTTCTCCTTGTCTATGCGAATGTGCCCATCCCCGATCCAGTGTCCCAAGAACAACGTCTCCCCGGCTTAAAAAAAGTCCTTGACTTTACACTTCGGCCGCCTCAATACTTCAAAAAAAAGGTACGGAGCTTCAAAACCACAGGGCTAGCTAGCGCACACTTGGGTCTCATGTGGTGTAGTCAGGTCTAGTGTAGCTTTCAGTTTCATGTAGTACTCCCCCGTTCCAATGTAGCTTTCAGTCACATTCCGGCTTGTAGTGAGAGGCCCCCCTTTTCTCATGTAGGCTCATTCCGGAACTACACCCTCACGGCTTGTAGTGAGAGGCCCTGACTACACGTAATGAGACTGAGTTTGCTTGTTCTAGCCCCCTTACTGTTAGGTAGGGGCGCCAAAGGCGACCTATTAGTCAAGCGTTTTCTACGCAGGTTAGAAGCATGGTCGCCTATGTTAGCTAGCGCCTATCGGCCGGGCTACTACCGGGCTACTATAAGCTGAAGCATGCATGTGCCTCTCTATTTCTATTATGGCCGGCTTGGAAGCCGTAAGGCTCTTTTCTGCATCAAGTTGCTCTTATTGCGGCGGCGGGAAGGACCCACGCCGGCTTTTGACTGGGTGGGCTAGCAATGCGAGTTTCCAACTAATAGTAGAGTTCCGTGACGGAAGGCTGGGAGTTCACGATCCTACGGTCTCGGCCGGGTGGTAAGGCTCACCTAGTCTAGTGTCTTTCCCTAATTGCAAGGTGTTCAGAAAGCGACTCTCTCACCCGGTCCATCAACTGAGAACCTCTTCTTGTCAAAGAGCCCCACCCAATGTTTCTATGTGCCATACCAAGGCTTAGTAGAAAGAGAACTGGTCAAGACGTGTTTGTTGCACTAAGTTCTTTGGCTTCCTGCTTGTTAAGCTCTTTCTCGCTTCTTCGAACCAGTCGCTCGTTACAGAAAGTGAAGAGCTTGAAAAAGCAGAACCTTTCTCCGGGGGACAATCATATTACTCGTTTTTAGGCGGGATAACGATCTGATGATTTGAGCGGATCCCATTTTTCTCTCTCCTATATGATGCTCCGCGGATACAATAAATAAAGACTAGTTGTTCAACCTAAGAATCAACCAGCACCAATTGCTTCTCGCTGCGGTCACACAAAGCCGACGTGGGCCGCTGTGTGGAATCAGAGATGGAGGAAAGAGTTCTTCCGGCGTGCAGAACCTAATTTCGGACAGGAAAGAGAAATCCCATTTCCTTCCATCCAAAGAATAGCAAGCATGAGCTCTTTGGATCTCTTGGAGTGGGAGATAAAAATACGCCCACATTACCCTTTCCTACCGCAATACCAAACTTGCATTGCCAACAGCCAGAATTCCTTAAGTGAGTGGTCGTCCAGGAGGAGCTAAAACCACTTTCCAAAATCCAAGCCAGGAATTAAATGAATAGAAGTAGAAATGAAGGAAGCCTGACTACACTACATTCAATGAGAAGCGCTCCATAGCGATACGGCTCAGCCAAAAAGCCGTATCTTGCTGGTCAAAGCCTTTTTGCGAGTCCAATCTCTTTCTACCTCGGCCACCGCCGTTTGGTTTTGGTTAGTTATAAGGAATGGGAAAGGTCATCAGAGATCAGAAAGACTGAGGCAGAGGAATTAAAGATAGAATGAGAGCCGGTTCACGAACGAAACCACTATGGAGGGTTGATCCGCCAATCCGGTCCAGTTGCTTGGACGAGTCATTAATGGGGAGGGGCGAGCGAGCGAAGCCTTCAATGTTGGAGACTTTGCTTCCCCCCTTTAGTCGTAGTAGTCGGCATTCTGGTAGGAATGCCTCCTTGGTCGAAGAGCCGGCGCGGCGTATGGGTTAAGTACCAAGAGTCGGGATCAGGTGTCTTGTCTGATACTGCTGTTAAGGCTGTTCATGCCCTTCTTTTTCTTTTTCTTTCGTGGCCGAAAGAGGGGAAGGAAGCGGAGGGGAGTTTCGGGAACAAAGCCCCCTTGAAAGTGAAGCCCTACCCTATAGTAGAGTATCTTTTCCCTATCTAAGCTATATCAACATAGTCAACTAGAAAACTCATCCGCTTGTCAATTCTTGGTGTAATACTCACTCGTCAATTCTTGGTGTCAGAATTTTTCACTGATCAGGTGTGATCAGTCTCATCCGTGTAAGAATTAGGAATTCCTCTTCCAACTCGTCCCGGAATGGGCGTTATGGCAAAGAACAAGAAGAAAACGAAAGGAGGAATTTGTCCAATAGTAACAAATGGTGCCTCCACAGGTTGACATCCGATCCAACCTAGTAGTAAGCGATCCGCCAAAAGCAACCAAAATATTCCTTGGTGAATCGGGCGAAAACTTGAACTACGCACATACATACTTTTCAAAAAAGGTAAAGCCAACAGACATATAGAAACTGGTGCTATTGCGGCTACACCTCCCGATTTGTCAGGTATACTACGAAGAATGGCATGGATCGGTAGGAAATACCATTCCGGCACAATATGAGGCGGGGTGGGCATCGGATTAGCAGGTATATAATTGTCGGGATGCCCCAAAACATTAGGAGCATAAAAAATCCAAATGGAAAAAAAGATAGCAGAAGCTACCCGACCTACTAGATCCTTTACATAAAAAAAAGGGTAAGAAGCAATTTTCTCCATCTCTGAATGTACACCCAATGGATTATTTGATCCATATTGATGCAATGCGGCCAGATGAAGAAGACTGGCGCCTACTAAAATAAGGGGGAGTAAATGATGGAGACTAAAAAAACGATTTAAGGTGGCATTGTCCACGGAGAAACCACCCCAAAGCCAAGTTACTATGGTATCTCCTACTACAGGTATGGCGCTAGCTAAGCTTGTAATTACTGTAGCTCCCCAAAAGCTCATCTGACCCCAAGGTGGTACGTATCCTGTAAAAGCTGTCACAATCATTAATAGGAAGATTACAACTCCGAGACACCGAACAAATTCCCTAGGACTGCTATAACTCGCATGATATAGACCACGAAAAATATGAAGGTGAACCACAATGAGAAACATACTTGCCCCATTAGCATGCATATAACGGAGCAACCAGCCCCCTTCAACATCTCTCATAACGTGTTCTACGCTGTTGAAAGCTAGATCCACATGAGGTGTGTGATGCATAGCTAAAAAAACGCCAGTCACTATCTGAATGGCTAAACAAATACCAGCTAAAGGACCGAACCCCCACCAATAACTAAGACTGCTCGGGGTTGGATAATCTATCAAATGCTGATTCAGTGTGGAGGATATAGGTTGTTTAAGAAGAGAGAATCGTTGGTTCCTTATAGTCATTTCTCTTTCCTATCGTGACCACTCTTGTTCCCCCACCTTTTTAGCGTTCTGGGGCCCGTAATAGTAAGACCTTTCTTCCACCTCCGAAGGATGGAGGGGGTATACAGCGAAAGAAGCGTCGAAGGGGTCATCCTGGGTTACTGAACAGTCGTCCGACTGCTCGGTGACCGAATCAGAGAGGTTTTGACCGCTTTCTCTTCTCTCCAGCACTCTCGGACTGATCATATTGCTGCAACAAAGCAAGCTTAGGAATGAATCTAATGGAGATTTTGGTGCTTGGAAGATGATTCTTTCCTCTTCGGTGAAAGAATTCTTAAAGGAGAGAAAAATTCGTCCACAAAGGGGGACAGAGTGCGACCCTAAGCAATTGGAGGTTCTCGCTCATTGGGGGGGGTCCATATCATCTTCAAACTCTTCCTGTTCCATTAGCATAGCTAAATTCGAATAGGATGACTCAGCGTCAGGAAAAGTAAGCCCCCCTTGCCTTGATGGAATTTGGCTTCGCTGCGCCCTGAATCAATCTCAAAGCTTATTGATTGGATTCATCCATCCCATTGAATTTGGGCGAGAGGGAGCTGAAAAACTCCAGGGCGTAGCAAGCGCACGACTTTGTTCCTGACGGTACGGAATCTTAAAAAAAAGAATGGCTTTGAGTCAGATTCCGGCTTGTAGTGAGAGGCCCTGACTACACGTAATGAGCCTACATGAGATGAGAAAAGGGGGGCAGGTCTAGTGTGGTCATGGACTTATGTATCATGTAGTTCCGTCAAGGCCTCTCACTACAAGCCTACATTCATAAGAGTTCTTGCAGGCTACGGATTTGTCGGTTGGTTGATTCTCGAAATCACCTCTGGAGAAAAAAGAATCAAAGGCCCTCGGGTCACGACCCAAAAATGAATAGGAAGCGGGGCGAGGGTCTTTCATTTCAGGGGGGAAAGAGGGGTGGGGCTTAGTTCTGGGGGGGCCGCCTTGCGCAGCTTTGGAAAGGAGAGAATTTCAGAAAGTCACTCTCGGAAACTCTTATTGGACGAGAGAAAGTCAATATGATATTGGCGTTGGTTTGACCAACGAAATGAAGCACTTTTTGGTCTTTCTCATTCGGAAGGCTCAGTCCCACACTCTGACTGAAATGGTGGGAACAACCTCTGCACTCCGGCGCTCCAATGAACAACAGTTCTCCGCCTTACTATATTTAGAATAGTGGTCGATCCCTCGGGAGTGACATTCGTAACAACATGTTATGTTCACGCGGCGATATTCTATCTTTCCAAGAGTACTACCCTGTACGTAGTCTATGTCTGGGGAGACAGGTGCGGTGGAGAGGCCCCCCACTTCGATTCCCGCCCCGTTAGCATCTCCGATCCGAGATAAGGGATTCCTCCGTTAGGTCTTTTCGGTCCGGAGCCGGCCGGTAATGGACCTACTTACCTTGCTTGTGGACCAGCTGCAGAGCTAACCCTTGCTCTATTGGTTTGGTGGTTGCTACCAAGACGATTTCTTTATGCCCATCAAAGGACCTCGAGATGCTAATCCACGAAAAACGATACGAGAAATTCGAAAGAACTCATATACGGAACGAGGGCGACCAGTGGAAATACATCGGTTTCTTACTCGTGCAAAGGAACTATTTCTTGGCAACTTGGACAACTTATAACGATGTTTGTCCCGCATATCACTAGGAAGATCGGGATCTTTACAAAAGGCTTTATAAAGCTTTCGTCTCAATTCATATTTAGCCGCGAGCAATCTACGTTTGTGATCTCGTATATTTCGCTTCTCCGACATCTTACTGAGTTTCCCCCTCATCTTTTTGCAAAAAGCCGCTCCACGGTGGTAAAGTCTCATCTTGTGTGTTGGCCGAAGTGACAATAGTCACATTGAACCCTCGAATATGTTCGAAGATCTCGAAATGATCTTCCAGTTCCGGGGAGAATTCGCAAAACTCCGTTTCCATCGAGAATTGAATGGAGTTTTCCCGTATTTCGACCGGAGAATCTAACAGAGACATTACTGTCAAGATTCTGACCGAAAAATGAGACATTCCATGCCCTCGGAGAGTGCTTTGTCGTGCTAGGTCACTGACATATCCAGTGTCTTTATCGGACCCCAAGAATGGATTGGATCGAAACGACTTTCCTGTCGAACCCCTTTGTGTCTGTATGAATCTCTGACCGCGCGGAATCTCCATAGCCAATTTTCCATTTTTGATTCTGAAATCTGAGGGTGCCTTTGGTACTACTCTGATTTCAAACGATCCAGGAACTTCCATCACGTTGGCGTGATTCGGTTTGAGCAACGGATCCTGACGTGATACATCTTCGTAATGAAAATGGAGTGGAAACAAAACATGAGGAAAGCATAGAAGACTTACTATAACGATGAATAGCCATTGATTCTTGCTATTCCATTTGTCACCGCTTCGAGCAGTCGTTATGTCTTAGCGGACTTCGACACCTTCGCTTTCTATGCGAAACAACAAGTTCTATCGATGTTATACTTAGGCAGTCGATTGGGGGAAAGATGCCACCTAAGCCCGTAGACTGGGATTTCCCATAGCTAAAGCTCGATAAAGGCACTCGGTAAGGGCAGAGAAAATGCTATCCCCGGATTCCCCCTCTAGGATCACTTCACTTGCTTGACAGGTTCGCTTTCCAGGTTACTTCTCTCGGGATGAACTAGAGAAGTTTTGTCACCAAAGACGAGACAGCTCTCTCTCTTTTCAGAAGTACAGCAGTAAGTAAAGTTGTCACAAGGAGCTTTTAGCGTCAACGATCTGCAGTACTGAGCTGCGGAAAGTCTATCAAAAGGACCTAAGCCAAGGCAAGGGTATGATATAGGTTCAGAAGCTCGAGTAGGAGTTGCAAGCCGCATTCGTAGTCTCTCATTCTTATTCCGCTTCTCACTTTGCTCCATCCAATTCTGATTTATCATAGGCGAAGGAACGAAACGGCATCCTGATTCTTTGAGTTGTAGAACGAGACTTTCTCTGCTTAACGAAGGCATTGAGCATAATGAGACTTGATCCTTACGAGCGAAGGAAGGCTACTTCAATAAAAATCATAAAACTGAGCAGAACTGTTCGTGCTAGTACAATTGTTATCCCATCAATGACCATAGCCCGAAGCAGACCTGGAAGCGAAGCTGCTACTGAAGACAGGACTTGACTTAGGGGTAGGCTTGAGAGCTGTCGTACGGGACCTAGGCACTTGCTAACGAGCAGGCGGAACAAGACTGACTTGAAAAGACGCTCTACTTGAAAGGCAATGGCTTTGAGGGTACTAACTGTGATATATGGGTAAGGAAAATCAAATAGTAGCTCAGGCTCTCGAGGCATACTAGCAGGGCTTGACTCTTCAGAATCGTAGAAAGAAGCTGGGGAGAAAGATCCAAGTGCAAGCATTGAGTCAAACTGATTCAGGTATAGCAAGATAGTTCTTGTCTCCGTCTTCTATCTACTTTCCTTTATAGCACTTCTAGCCTTGAAAAGAGAATCTTTCTTAGTTGTCCACTACCTCACTCTTTCTTTTTCCTCTCTAAAGTTCAGGGAGTTCAGTTCTCCGAGGATGAACAAGCAAGACTATAAGGCTACTTCCCCGCCTATAAATGTCGCATCATAGTATGCTTGCCGCAGCATAAGATGCCTATCGCATGATAAGATGGATGGCGAAGCCCATACGTACCAATTCGTCTCTTTCAAAGATGCGGGTCTATGAGACTGTATGGTGTAATTGTGGGTATGGCCTGGTGGCAGGCGTTAAGGATACTCGGTGCTAGGGTATTGATGCAAGGATGCCAAAATTACTCCATGTGTTTTTTTATTAACATAATATTATACATGACTAATCTAGCCTTACACATCCACAATTACAAATATATCCTAACACCCGGGATGGTGCTACCCTTCTTCCCTATCCGGAAACTAATCCAATGAAAGCGCAGAAAAGCCCAGAGACTGTACTGAGACATGCGGAAACGGGACGAGAGGGGGTCGGTGCGTGCAGACGTCGGTCCTATCAAAAGTGTCCTCATCGCTAGCCAGTTGAAAAGAGGGAGAAGAGAAGGTATTCTGGCAATATCAGGCATACTAGTAATCTATTTTTTGGCCATTCGCGATCGAGCACAACCTATGAACAGTTGTACGCCTACATAACCTACCTCCCAGACCAAGGGAAGAAGGTCTCAGATCTATGTAGTTCTCGACCCCTTTTGTGAAACCAGTTCCTATACTGTTTTTGAATGAATTCCAGTCAAGTCAGTAAAGTAATCTGGTGAGGCGGGGCTGCTGATTATAGCTTTATGCTATAGCTCTGGGAAATGACTCAGCTGCAATAAAGATAAAAGAAAGACTCGAGGGACCACCAAACCCACGAGGAAAAACAAAGAAAGCAAACCTACGCTACGGGAATGAGCGCACCGACTGGGGTCGAAAATCCTAGTTTCACAGTGAAATCAGTCAGTTTCTAATTTTCAAAGGAAGATGGAAAAGAAATTCCATCGGTTTATGCCAGAGAGGGTTGTGCTCTCTCCTCTGATGAAGTAGCTGATTGGTATAAAGACATTTCTAGGTTCCCTCTTTTCTGACCCATGTTGGTTATTTTACATTCCATACATAGGCTGGCTAAGGGGGGCTTTTCTAGCTCTTCTCAAAAGAAGGAAGGACATTCTATTATGCCTTCTCCCCATTCCCGGCCGTAGCTGCAGTCGGGGCACCCGTTGAAGATAGATTTTCCCGTGCTCCTGTCCCCAATGTTTTACCCAATTCATGACTACTTATGCTGGGTGGCTTAGGTCTAGCCTGTCCTAACCCCCGAGTCTTGTCTTTTCTATTCCCCCGCCTTCCCTTGCTTGTAGACCTGAGACCAGCATTGGATCATACTTTATATAAGCGGTCCTAGCTTCCTGAAGTGGAAGTCGAGGATTATCTTTGGGTTGCTAACTCGGATAGAGTACTCGGCTTTGAAGTAGGGCTAGGATCTGGTTGACTTGGCATAGGGGGGGTTGTAGCTGCTTTGGTGACGGTGGCTCGTCATGGGTTGAGCCGGGTAACTCGATGAAACGGGCGGCTGATAATACCCTGGTTGGGGTTAAGGAACATAACCCGGCGTGGGTTGGGAGGTGAACCCTGGCTGATTTGCTATTTAGCCGAGACTACGGGTAGAACGTATCCCGTTTGGAGAGGTGCCTGGACTGGCGAAGATCGGAGTCTAGCCCCTGGAGGTAATGTGTGAAGCGCTTGTGCTATACCTTGCACATCGATGAAAGAAGGCGCGGGACTCAGAGCTAGCCTTCCTGCGAATCTCTGTCTCCTTTTCTGAAGATGTCTATGGAACCAAGGGCAGTCCTAACTCTCTCTCTATCACCTTCTAAGCGCTAATCAAAGGAAGTTCCATCATCGTAAGGAAGTACCATCATCGTAGTGTTTCCATCACTTTGTAGTCGAATTGCTTTCCTTCAAGCCCTCTAGTCATAAGCAAGTCTTGGGGATGTCGCTATCTCAGTCCCCGAAGAAGGAGAGGGTCTTGGAGCTATATATGAGGCTGTCTCAGCAGCTATCTCTGAAAATGGAGAAGGAGTTGGAGCTTTCTCTGTCACTGGAGCAGTAGATGTCTTAGCCCTCTTCTTCTTTCCTTTGTTAAGAAAAGAATAAGCATCGAATGCCCTCTTTGAAAGGAAAGAATACGCTCTTGTCGCAATTGAATCAATAGTTAACCCAAACACAGAATAGGCAGCTTGAAAAGAAGCTCTTGATGGCATTACCGCTGCTAGAAAGCTAACTGAATGCGTATCTGGTATTGAGTAAATAGAAGCTCTGGGATTAGACGCTGTTGGCAATAACCGCTGCTACAGTTGGAGTTGCCGGTGCTTTAGTAAGAGTATGAGTAGGAACTCTTGTTGGTCTTGTTGTCGTATACGGTACTAGCCTTTTAGTCCTTTCCAGGGCTCTTGTCACGAATCGGGTCTTTGAAGGAAGGAGGTCTAGGCCCATCTATCCTAGTTAAGTGAACCTTAAGCTATGCTCTGATCTTCTTACTCTAAGAGCGGCAACAGCAAGTGCCCTTACTCCTAATCTTTTAACAGAACAGAATCATCTTTAGTTACGATAGAACCACAAAAGTCAACTGAAAGCAAACCATCGAGGGGCAGTAGGCGGTTAACTGTTAACTAAAAGAAGTGCTGATTTTTTACACAAGGTAATGCTAATTAAAGTGCCATGCCACAGTTGATTCGTCGAAAAAGACTAGCAGCATTTGTCCACTTCTCTGACTCTGAAGACGTCGATGCCCCACATTTGATCAATTACATTGCCTTCTGTAAGAGCTTGTCTGCTAGTATTCTGTTTACAGGCAAGGAACTTTCTTTCAAGAGTTTGCCCTTTTGACAGCCCTTGAGTTTGAAGGGAGGATATGACCTCAGGATAGACTAACCAAAGCCAAATCTTAGACTCGTAACAGAATGGAAAGACCCTATCAAAGACATATCCCTAACTAGCCTTTTGGCTTAGTCGATACTGCTGGCCTGGATTAGAAAGTCACATGCTTAACATACTAGAAAACAGGCTCTCCTAAAGAAAAGATGCTAATTCTAAGGCTTTCTCACAAGCAAATTAGGCTTCCTCACGGGATATATTATTATCCCAGCCCTTGACTGATAGATTGAAAACGAATTGGCCAGTACCGCAAGAGAACTGATTAAAACGGAGGATTAGCACTCCCACAATATGGGCAAGATAACAAAGTGCTAATAGAGGTCTAGCACTGGAGCGTAACAGCTAGAATAATCCCAGCAAGTGGATTGAATACGAAGTCAAAAAGAAGATAAGATAAATCAAATTAGGCTTTTGAGGTCTTCTACGCGCGGGCATACCCTTGATTCTTGCTAGGGTGGTGACAAAGGCTACTATTAGTATGCCAACCCCTCCCTGACTCAAGAACCCCTCTTGAAGTACATTTCCTTAAGTAAAGTACACTCCTTTGGTCTTGGGTTTCTACTACATTCTTTTAGTTCAAACTGGTAAGAAGGCTTGCTTTTCGTTGATCTCTTACTGGTGAAACATCACTCGAACCTGGAACAGAAGGACTTTCCTTTTCGTTGAGCTAGGCCCGTAAACTCTTAGAGGAGTTCCAAAGACGAAATAGATGACCGAGGCGAAGGGGAACCTAAAAAAAAAGGGGCAGTTTAATCTGCAACTCATTGTTGACCCCATTCATATACTTTCTTTTTTCTTGTAGGTCTGGCTTTCAAAGAATGGATTCCACTTCTAGATTTCTAGATCTCAAATGTGGGGAAAGTCTAAAGTGAATCTCCAACTATTTTGGGTGCTTTACTACTCTTTACTTTACATTGCAGAAAAGACAAGGGCATACAAGCCGACTAGCTATTTAAGCTGACTCTGCTAGGTATCCTCTTCGGCGAAAGATGATCGTCTACGGAAGAAGATTACCCGGTATCAGACTCTACTAGAATATCCTCCGATGAAGCTAAATCGGTTACCAAAGCATCTTCTGACTGAGCGCAGAAAGTGATTCGAAAACAGAACCCGATTCCGTGGCAACATCCTATGGATGGAGAATCAAAGTGCTTTGCCTTAGCATTCAAATGTCCTTAGTTTCAATTCTGTCAGCTTGACTTAGCCATTTCAAAAGCACTATTCAAGTGAAGTGCAAGATCCATGACCCGACCGCTTAGCCGGGAGATCATACCGGAATTCTATTCTGCCTTTAAGAAGGACTTTCTGGTAAGCATGCGTAGCTTGATGGGAAAGAGAATAGAAGGAGTAGGTCCTCTTATAGTATTAGTCTCCCTCTATCCATCTGTCTTGCATTGCTTCACTGGAGCAACTATAAAGAAAGCGGCGATACGAAGAATCTGTCTGTCTTTACAGTACAGATGGACTGACTTTACTACCATCAAAGCTTCTGGTTCTATTCCTGATTTTCAGTCAAGGCTTGTTATCGACGAATAAATAAGCTCTTTTTACTTAGCCCAAAAAGCTCATCCCTAAGGAAAGATGTTTTCACTCGAGAAGATAGCTTAAGTTATAGTTATCACAGCTAATGCGATAGCAACTCATGAACGAAGTGCTCGACCATAGGGAACGAGCAGAATAAGAGTAGCGAGTTAAGGATTAGGTAAGTAGCAGAAAAACTGAGGTATCTTCTACCAGGGTGATAGACAACCATTTTGACAATGGCACATAGCTGGTGCGCCCTTCTATCCTCTCCTATTATCCTCTCTCGGCCGAGGCGCATGAGATTCATTCGGGTTCTCAGCTAGCTGCCATCTAGAGATCTTCCTGCTTCATTTCCGGATAACAGAGAGGTGCAGAGACCTTAGACCGATTGATGTACTTGACTTCAGTTCGAGTACTGAAAGACGTGACAAAATCAACACCAGGTACTGACGAGCTAGCCATTACCTAAGAACCCTTCTCTAGCTCTTGACTTAATGAGTTCAGGAGTAGCTGTGTTCTGACTTCTTACCGAGCTATGTGACTCTATACCCGAACGAGGGGAATTGAAGACTTGAAAGGAAAAAAGAGAAAGAGCTAAATACTTCTTTGAATACCTGGAACGGACGAACGATAAGAAAGTGAGACAAGAATTATCTTAGGATAAGATAGATTCGTTCTGCCCTTTGCTTTGATAGTCAAGTGAGAGACCGGATCGAGAAACTATCGCCCAAAGATGCTTTGACGAAAGCCGGTCACCGATGGCTAAGATCCTTTCCTCACTCTAACTTTAGGAAGCTCACTTCTACCTTTTCTTGCTCGTTCGGGGAGGAATCTAAACTGTAAATGTCAATGTATAGAAGACTCTCGATTGATTGGTTGTAATGTTAACGAGGTAGTATATAATCCAATGTTCAGTGAGATGACTTTTCTACTGCCAACTTCAAAGAGCTTGAATTAGTTGAAGGAAACGAGGCTTCTGGCCCGGCTGGTCCCATTGGAGAGGAGAGTTTTGACTGCGCTGCGAAAGAGGCAGGAGCGCGTCTGGTGGTATCGTATATAAGAGAACGGCTGCATTTAGGAGTGATGTTTCCCTATTCTTCAAGCCGGTAGTGATCTCACTTTCAGCGGAGCGGCTACAGGGCGACCCACCTACCGGACCGGAGGCGGCCGAGAATGTTATGTCAAAAAGCAAAAAGACCAACGACGATCTTCTCCTAAAGGAGAGGGAGGAGGAGCGGAGCCACTCGACCGCTCCCTTGGTCCTAACCCTCGGAGCTAGAGGACTACATCGAAGCGAAGAAATTCTGAGTTCATGCCACGACGATCCATATGGAAGGGCAGTTATGTTGATGCATTCCTGTTGAGAATGAAGAATCAAAGAGATCTTCTTTTGAACAGGAGAATTTGGTCACGTAGTTATTCGCCCGGGCCAGATGAGTGGGAGGCCCAAGGGGCCTTTTTTTAGGACTGGAAAAAACCTCGATGAAGGCCTGGGCAGCTCGGAATACATGGGTGGAGTTGAAGCACCTCCAAGGTCCCCCTCTCCCCAGTGTAATTCCGAGGAGCTGTTCGCAGCTTTTATTGCGCAGGGTTCCAAACCTCTGCAGCTTTGGATGAAGAGGCGCCAGAACCGGCGGAAGTTCCCCACGCCGATCCCAATCCGAATTTGGACCCAGAGTTTCTGGAGCCACGGATTGGGGGAGAAAGCCCTTCTCAGATCTATTCCCGACTCGTCTTCTCTTACAGGGGGATACTGAAACCTCCATCGGGTCAACTTTGCCAAAAGGCTTCCTCTATCTTTGAGATAAAGGGGAAAATCCTCCAAAAAATGGAGGACCTTGAATCCCGGTGGAGGCTGGCTTGAAGGCGGGGCTCGGTTCCTGAAGACTCGAAAGGGGGCTGAGTTTTCGCTAAAGACTCTCCATTCAGTCTTCGACAGTCTCGAAAGCCAGGGCGCGGATAGCCCCCACTATCGCGCGTTTATTCAACATAAAGGTCGTCTCCCCGACCTGGGCGGGCGCGTTAGCTTTATATATTGGTTTAGAGTTGGGTTCAAAATCTTATAGAGTAGGGCCGGAGTTTGCTGGGCGGCATCTCAAGTCGCCCTTATTTCTTTGTTTTTTCATCTTTATTTATCCCATGCTTTCTGTTGGTCAACAACCAACCACAGCTCTCTATAGTTCTTCACTACTCGTACAGGCTTGACGGAGTTAAGCTGTCTGGAGGGAATCATTGATTCTAAAAAAATCATGCCTCAACTGGATAAATTCACTTATTTTACACAATTCTTCTGGTCATGCCTTCTCCTCTTTACTTTTTATATTCCCATATGCAATGATGGAGATGGAGTACTTGGGATCAGCAGAATTCTGAAACTACGGAACCAACTGGTTTCACACCGGGGGAACAACATCCGGAGCAACGATCCCAACAGTTTGGAAGATATCTCGAGAAAAGGTTTTAGCACCGGTGTATCCTATATGTACTCCAGTTTATTCGAAGTATCCCAATGGTGTAACGCCGTCGACTTATTGGGAAAAAGGAGGAAAATCACTTTGATCTCTTGTTTCGGAGAAATAAGTGGCTCACGAGGAATGGAAAGAAACATATTCTATTTGATCTCGAAGTCCTCATATAGCACTTCTTCCAATCCTGGATGGGGGATCACTTGTCGGAATGACATAATGCTAATCCATGTTCCACACGGCCAAGGAAGCATCGTTTTTTAATCTCATTATGACTTGGTCGTTCGGAGGAGATTCTTTCCCGATTATAATAGTGGGATGGAAGGCACTACAATAAGGATATACTCCTTTTCAAATCGCCCCGCGAAGATGGACGTTCAGAAAGGTTCTCGAGATTCTCAATCGTCCAGGCGTGCGGGAAGGGAGCGAGACCAAGCCGAGCCTGACTACACTACATTCATAAAAAAAGAAAAAAGCCCTTCCCGCGTGTCAAGTTGAATAAATGCATGCAGCCGCAACCAGAGAGATCCACCTGCGCCTTTGATTTTAGGCCGCCGGCGGCGCAGAACTAACTAATCCGCGACCGGCAAGTTTTCCAAAACCGGACTGAATGGAATTCATTGTGACTTTCCTAAAATTCTTGCTGAAAATCAAAGAAAGAAGGTCCATTTTCCCACGTAGTTCGTCGGTCAAACCAACGATTCTCTTCTCAAAGTAAAGTAATGGAGAGAGTCTTTCTTTTCCTAGTTACACTTCTATCAATGCAATGAAAGAACCATCCCTTCCGATTTGTTTGTCCTGTCAGATAGAAAGAAAATTAGACCCCAAAGCAAAGAAAGAGCCCTTCTTTACCATTTTAGGGGGTGGGGGTGAAGGGGGGGTTTACATACAACCGAGGCAAAGTGGTTTATGATTGAATCTCAGAGGCATTCTTATCATTTGGTAGATCCAAGTCCATGGCCCATTTCGGGTTCACTCGGAGCTTTGGCAACCACCGTAGGAGGTGTGATGTACATGCACCCATTTCAAGGGGGTGCAACACTTCTCAGTTTGGGCCTCATATTTATCCTATATACCATGTTCGTATGGTGGCGCGAGATGTTATACGTGAATCCACGTTGGAAGGACATCATACCAAAGTCGTACAATTAGGACCTCGATATGGTTCTATTCCGTTCATCGTCTCGGAGGTTATGTTCCTTTTTGCTCTTTTTCGGGCTTCTTCTCATTCTTCTTTGGCACCTGCGGTAGAGATCGGAGGTATTTGGCCCCCAAAAGGGATTGGGGTTTTAGATCCTCGGGAAATCCCTTTTCTTAATACCCCTATTCTCCCTTCATCCGGAGCTGCCGTAACTTGGGCTCATCATGCTATACTCGCGGGGAAGGAAAAACGAGCAGTTTACGCTTTAGTAGCTACCGTTTCACTGGCTCTAGTATCCACTGGCTTTCAAGGAATGGAATATTACCAAGCACCCTCCACTATTTCGGATAGTATTTATGGTTCTACCTTTTCCTTAGCAACTGGCTTTCATGGTTTTCATGTGATTATAGGTACTCTTTTCTCGATCATATGTGGTATTCGCCAATATCTTGGTCATCTGACCAAGGAGCATCACGTTGGCTTTGAAGCAGCTGCATGGTACTGGCATTTTGTAGACGTGGTTCGGTTATTCCCATTTGTCTCTATCTATTGGTGGGGAGGTATATGAAGGAGCGAATCAGTGGATTGAGGAATGAAAGCTCGAAGACAAAGAGAACCGGGCTTTTCCAAAGAATTACTGCAGCTTTCCCACTCCCTTTGATTATCTTATACAAAAAAAAAAAAGTCTCTTCCACTTCCCTACCAAATCTCTCTGTATTCTGGCACATAAATGAAGGGATCGAAGAGATTATGGCAGATCATGTTCACCAAGAAATGACCCGAAATTTGATCTTGGTCTATTTGAGATTGTTCCTTTTAATCGTAATCAAGGATGTTTTCTTGTCTCTCGTTTCTTTTCCGAACAAATCGAAGAACCTAATGGATCGAACTCATCCTTGGCTGCTACGAAACATATCGGCCTTGCGTTGCGGAAGGAACGTTCTGTTCTGATAAGGAGGCTGAGACTGAGAGCAAGCAACCTCGTTTTGCCGTTTCCTTCACGGCACGGCCCTGCTCGCCAGGAGGAATCTTTGATTCATGGCCGGAGATCAAGGCACTGATCGGTCCGAAGCGAGCAGCAAGCAGCTGACTACACTACACCAGAAAGAACAAGCAACGGCTAGCGCTCAAGCCGTAGATTGTTGGGACCGTGCCCATTATTCCCTTTAGCTCATTCCTGATTTCAGTTTCATTACGTGTAGTCAGGCGCGTTTAGCCCTGACTTTCAATATGCACGGTCCTACTCAGTCTCATTACGTGTAGTCAAGTAGTCACGGTCCTACATTACATCTAAGCACGGAACCGAAAAGATCAGGGGCCCCCTGACTACACTACATTCAATCGCAAAGGCCTACGCGACTGTTCCGTCATCCGCCGTAGTGCGCTAGCTAGCCCTTGAGTTTTGAAGCAGGAGTTTGCTCCGTACTTTGCTGGGTGGGACCTGTTGGCATAATGCACGCTGGAACGTGGGAATTCGAGGTCTCATGAACTACTACTATATTACTACTTTTTGGTTTTGTTCGTGGACAAACGATTTCCGGTCAGGCCTATGTATGGATGGATCCTTTTAGATCTACGGGACGGCCGGCCCCGGCCGTTCACATGAGCATAGGGAATCTATACTCGAGCGTTCGACTGGGCCCTGACAGGATAGGTGAGGAATCACTCTGGATCTGATCTATTGAGGCCTACAACTTCGCCGAGCCGACTAGCATCCCTTTCCACTGCGCATTTATCGAACAAAGAATACGACTATAGGCTATAGGATAGAATTCACTTTCCGTGGTGAACTGGTCATCCCATACCTTCTGCGTGTCTCATGTGTGTGGAACCAGGTCTTTTTCGGTTCCAGCCTCACTGAAGTAGGTAGGGCTGGGTGAGAAACGGTCCCCTGTTGTCTGTAGGCCTTCGATTCCACCGGGGTCTTACGGTCTCTGAGAAAGGGGAGAACCACCTAACTAAAGAAGAATAGTGCTCTTTCTAAGAGTATGGGCGTGGAGAGCTTTTTGCGGGGAAACTTGCAAGTACAGTTTGGGGGGAGGCGGGCGTCGACCCAACCTTATGAGTATTCGGACTATAACAGTTCCGATGAACAGTCACTCACTTTTGACAGTTATACGATTCCAGAAGATGATCCAGAATTGGGTCAATCACGTTTATTAGAAGTGGACAATAGAGTGGTTGTACCAGCCAAAACTCATCTACGTATTATTGTAACATCTGCTGATGTACCTCATAGTTGGGCTGTACCTTCCTCAGGTGTCAAATGTGATGCTGTACCTGGTCGTTCAAATCAGACCTCTATTTCGGTACAACGAGAAGGAGTTTACTATGGTCAGTGCAGTGAGATTCGTGGAACTAATCATGCCTCTACGCGTGCGCCCGGAAACATAGGCCGACTGCTGAGCCCACTCTGGCTCAGCCGCACCACCCGGGGTGCGAGCCCCCCGAGAAGCAAGCTATTACAGCGAGCGGCTGGAGCAGTAGGGAGCCGAGGAGCAAGGCAGTAGAAAAGATAGAAGAAGGGGCCAGGCTCCCGGTGGAGCAGAGGAGACGGTTAGGATAACGAACTTGAAACGCGGAGCCCGAGCGGCCGGCGAGCGAGTGGTTAGTGGCCAATAGCGCCCTAGTTGATGGCATTCCTCTCTGCGGCTGGCACTCGAGGAACCACGGGGCACTCCATACAGAGCAAGCAAGTCTTAGGGATGAGACGCCCGCGCAAGGACCTCAATTCTCATTAGGAGGTCGAACCAAGGACCTATGGAAGTCGGGGCTACCCCGTCCCCATGGCAACGCAATAGTGCCCTGAGGGAGGAGTTTAGAGGCCTTATAGTAGCACGGACTTCTTTTTCTTTCTAGGTCATGCGAAGGGGGCCAGTCCAAGATCGTACTGTTCCTCTACAAAGACAACAGACGCTCTCAACGGCTAGGCGCCACTCTCTTTCTGAGTTATTCCAGCTTCTTATTCATGGAGTTCCGTCACGTGCCGCGGTGAACGAACAAAACCAAAAAGAGGGCCGTCTCTGCGGAAGGAGAAGGACCTGCAACGGCAGAGACTACTGACCCTCTTTTTGTTCCTAGCCGTCTGTTACGAGTCCGGGAAGCCTGGAATCATCAATATGAGGGATCCCTCAAAATAGAGAAGGGCGGGCAGGGCTTCCGCAAGAGCCTCCCCCCTCTTCCCGGTCAAGATAGGTGGGAAGGAGACGGACATAACCAGCCTCTTTCTTTATGTACGTACACCTTTGTTTCAGGCTCGTCTAGACCTCCTGCTAATCCGGCCATTTCCGAACCTGTCCACCCCTGCGTAGAAAACTCCAGTGCGCTCCTGCGCCCCTACTAGTACTAGTCAAGGGCTTTCAAGCTTACGTTTCGTTTGCTGGAGGACTTCTCCATTCTTGCGATTCCCAGCCCTACGGTACGGCTAAATAGAAATAGGCTCAATGATCTCTTTCTTCGATAGGCCGGTCCGGCGCTCCGCGTGGTTATATTCGTACATGTTCCGACTCGCCGGTCATTATGGATCTAGTGGCATGGCGAGGCGAAGGGGGGAAGCAACTACGAAGCTTCGTAGACTCGACAAGTCGCTTCGCTTATAGAATAGAATGCAAGCAAGGTAGCTTGCTGACTCTCCTAGTAGCGTGCGTTGGCGGCAAGGAAGGAGGCATTGGATAGACCAGACTATAGCTAGAGTACAGAGGCATTCGGGAAGCGACTAGTCGCTTCTGGCGAAGCTTCTAGAAGGCCGACCACTACATAGAGAGATCCATATACCAGTCATGAGCTATCGCTCATGCCGTCAGAGGCGCAGGGCAGGATCGAAGAGCTTAGTGTGAAACGCTCAGGAAAGGAGCGGAGAAGGGGTTGTGCGCCCTCCGCCCCTTCGGTTCGGGGTGGACATCTGAAAAAAGTGAGATAAACGGAAGAGTAGCTAGCTAGCGGCTTGACTACACCCTTAAGAATCCAGCTTCAAAACTACAGCGCGCTACGTTAGCGCAACGGCTTTCTCTGATATGCTCGCTTCGCTTTTCTTGCTCCGCTCGCTGCTGTTAAGCCTGCTTCAAAACGTCAGGTATGTCGAATCGCTTGACTACACTACATCTGAAGAATGCAAGCAAGCTACGGTGACTCAGTCTCATTACGTGTAGTCAGGGGGCCAGATTTCTCATTCCGGACCGTGACTATTCAATGCTGCTTTCAAGCCCTTGACTAGTACTAGTAGGGGCGCAGGAGCGCACTAGAGTTAAGCTTTCTCTTTCTGGTGTAGTCTAGTCAGCTGCTCGCTTTCTCGCTTCCGAGAGGCGAAGGGAGCCTGACTGACGGCTTCCAAGCCTGGCGCGAAGCGAAGGGATTGGATTTCACCTATGATCTGATCAGTGGGCAACCATAGTGTACTTTTTTCGTGGTGTTGTTGACGTTGTTGAAAGCGAATTTTGAAGTAGGCCTAGCTTTTCGGAGCTGCTCCCAGCTCACACTATGGTGGAGGAGGTGCCGTGAAGATCTAGGAGTGTGAGCAGTACGAGCTGAAAGGCTCCCATACTGTTTGGAGGGCAGGGGGCATAGATGCCAAACCTGACCCCTATCTATCGTCGTAGAAGCTGTTCCTAGGAAAGATTATGGTTCTCGGGTATCCAATCAATTAATCCCCCAAACCGGGGAAGCTTAAGCGGAAATGAAAGAGTAGGGTGAGGGAAAAGGGGGGAAGCCACGAAATGGAAGGCTTCGCTCGCTCTAACGCTCGTTTAGTAGACAGCGAGTGGAGTGCATAAGCCCCTTGTGAGATAGGGGCGAGTACTACACGAGCTCGTCAGTCAAGTACTACACGAGCCTTGTCTACAGCTTAGAAGCTTCCTCGTCTTGCTTGCTTCTGGCGAAGCTTCTAGCACTATATAATAGGCATTCCGGTATGGTAGGAATACTACAATTCCGGCCGACCAAGGAGCGATAGCGAAGCCAAGCCGTAAAAAGGCGAGCAGCCCTTATAGCACTTATAGCAATAGCAAACGGCCTACTTATAGCCCTATTTATCTTATCTTATTTAGGCGCTACTGAACTCAATTTACTACAAAAGTACCAAAGGCGACCGGTCCATGAGACCGCCTTCTTAACAAAAGGCGCGTTTAGCCCTGTTGCTTTTCGAATAGCCGTCAGGGACCTAGGCTATGGGAAAGAAAAATGGGGGTTGTTGTTGGGAGGTCCAATGCTAAGCTTACCTTAGGTAAGCGTAAGCAGACCTATAACCTTATTAATTGATCAAAGTCCCGTTCAGTTGCTGAAAGATGGATGCTGATAACGTTTCAAAATGAGAAAAAACGACTCTTATATTATAATAGAACATTTTTTCTTTCTTGTTTTACGGTGAATAATATTCATCTTTCTATTTTTGTGTTTTTGGGTCTTTTTTTTTTTTTAGATTTGTACCTCTTTTGACTCTCATTTATGTTTGTTATTTTCAAACATTTTATTACTTTCTTTATTTTATTATTTGTCGCGCGCGGATGATTCTCTCGATCTCGAATCGAGTGAGGCTGGCCCCCCTGGAAAGGCTCGGGGGAACCTGTCCCCCGATCTCTTGCGGAAAACGAGGCGGCCTTAGACAGGCAATGGTTGCCCCTGGCGGCTCAGGAACCGGCTCCAGCCGGGGCGGCTCATACCGCTCACCCGCTTCCCGCTGGGGGGCCAATCCCGAGCAGCCTTGGCCTGACTTTGGGCCGCCGAGGCTGCTACCGGAGATAGCCCAAAATAGGGGGAGTACTTCGGATATCATGGAAAATCTTTTGAGTACTCCCCCAGTAGGAGCGAGAATCGAAGAATCCAAATTGGACCTAATCCAACAGATGGAGAATGCAGTCAAAGAGGGGGCAGTCATCAAATCCACTATGTCGATTTGAGTCTAATGACTAAATGGATCATTGATGATCAAGACGACGAGCGCCCCCCAACTTTCCGCTATATCCTAAAGCAGCTCCGTAGTAAGGGAGAGGGAAGCACGTACTATAAAAGCATGCTGAAAGCATGGATGAAAAGAATCCCTAGTTTCTGTCGTCTTTGCCGAGCCTGATTTTCTTTTCTATGGACGTGTTTTTTTTGCTGGATAAGATAAGGAGGACCGCCCTTCGACGCTTCTTTCGCTGTATACCCCCTCCATCCTTCGGAGGTGGAAGAAAGGCAAAGTATTACGGGTCCCAGAACGCTAAAAAGGTGGGGGAGAAGCAAGCCGAACCTCTGATCGACCTGGACACATAAAAAATTCTCGGCGTCGAGAGAGATTTGAGATTCCTTAAGTAACTCAGTGAGTGCGTTATAACTAATAAGGGCTTGGCTTGGAAGAAGAAAATGAAATACGAACAACCGCGCTGGTCGTAATAGATCGACTTTCATGCTAGTTCTTGCTCCAGCATGAAAGTTCCATTTCAGGGAAGGACGACGTACCATGATACTTTCTGTTTCGTCGAGCCCTGCTTTGGTCTCTGGGTTGATGGTTGTACGTGCTAAAAATCCGGTACATTCCGTTTCGTTTCCCATCCCAGTCTTTCGCGACACTTCAGGTTTACTTCTTTTGTTAGGTCTCGACTTCTCTGCTATGATCTCCCCAGTTGTTCATATAGGAGCTATTGCCGTTTCATTCCTATTCGTTGTTATGATGTTCCATATTCAAATAGCGGAGACTCACGAAGAAGTATTGCGCTATTTACCAGTGAGTGGTATTATTGGACTGATCCTTTGGTGGGAAATGTTCTTCATTTTAGATAATGAAACCATTCCATTACTACCAACCCACAGAAATACGACCTCTCTGAGATATACGGTTCATGCCGGAAAGGTACGAAGTTGGACTAATTTGGAAACATTGGGCAATTTACTTTATACCTACTATTCCGTCTGGTTTTTGGTTCCTAGTCTTATTTTATTAGTAGCCATGATTGGGGCTATAGTACTGACTATGCATAGGACTACTAAGGTGAAAGACAGGATGTATTCCGACGAAATGCTATTGATTCTAGGAGGACTATAATGAGGAGGACGACAGACCCGCTTACACCTGCATACCTTCACGGACTCCCACAAGGCTGAGCATGCTGGAGCCTGGAAAGGTAAAAATACCCAATCCCTATTCCTCTCCGCCCAAGGCGGACAAAAGGATCACCAGGCCCGGAAGAAGATTCCCTTTCCCCTGCCAATTATTCAATCAGCTTCAAGATCTTGTGAATAGCCTCTCGTGGAACGCACCTTGACATAACTTTCTATTCGGCTAAGAAAAAGACCTCTCCCTGCTATAGATCTGCCTTACCGGGGGATACAGTCTGCATGGAACATTCACTTAGTTGATAATTCCACCCAGCAGCGGTCAGTCTCGCTACCTCTCTCTATGAACGGCCGCCATCTAACCAGAATCTCAGTGTGTCAGAATTTTAGTACAGAAATAGGAGTTCAAAAGCTTTATAAAAGTCTTCCCTTGATTTTATTTTTCTGCGCCCCTACTAGTAAAGTGCGGTAGTCAGGTTTTATTACTTTTCAAGTCAGGGTAGCCTGCTAGCGCTTCGCCTCCGTTTGCTTGGTCGTTTGTTCGTAACAACAAGGTAGCAATAGTATGTGGATGAGCACCCCTAGCGCGAAAGCCGTTGCTTGTTTGCTTGCAACGTAAATAATCACTCTTTATCCTTTTCTTTGCCGGGAAGTCCGTCCGTTCCGTGGATTTGATCAAGCAAGCAAGCTAGCGAGCCAGGAAACAGGACAATTGAGGACACAGGAAACACAAAGATATGAGAAAGGTTCGAGTGATTTCTACTAAGAATAACTCCACTCTGAAAAAGGTGGAAAAAGCGCCTTTCCATTTTCTCTCATTTCAATCTCCGCGAGTTCGGTTTGTCTGCAAGACTCAATCAAAGTAGTTCGTCCCTCTTCTCAAGTTTCAGATGGCAGCTCTTTCACTTGGTGTTCTCTATTCTAAGACATAAACACCTGCTTGACCTTGAACTTCGACTTAGGTAGGTTTCGACTTCAGCCTCGGCATCGTTCTCTCTTTCTTATTCTTCATCCGAATCCTCTTTTTTCCTCCTTGTAGCTCCCGAAACAGATGGTTTAGTTGTTCGTGGGGTTTGCCTATATGCATGTATTTTCTTTCTTCTCTAACGGTGGAGCATAGTGAAAATAGAGCCGTTTCAGCCACGAAGTGCCCTATCTTAAGGTGTTTGCCGTTCGAGCTAGATAAACTTACCTTTCTCTGCCCTAGGCATGTTCCATTCAACCCCTTTAGGGAGGGTAACCCATGTCAGGACGAGAAATCACCATTCCTGGATTCAGGCAATGGGACAGGTTCACCCAAGAAGGGGAAAGGGAAAGGAATGTAATAGAATAGGCGCGTTGGCCCTAGAAGAGATCGAACCTAAGAGCACAGAAACCAGCTGAAACCCGGCAATCCCCACTCGCTTCATTCTATGCTTGAAAGGATCAGAAACAGAGGACAGACGCAAGTCGATACAACCAGAATGACTAACCAAAGTACGTTAAGTTTCAGCATCCGGGCCGGACCGACAGCGGAAGCCTAGCACTAAGTGCAATCTCCAGCGACAACGGTCCAAAATGCATGAAGACGAATTGCCCGCAAACTATGGACGGTATAGAAGATTCACTTCACGCATACACCGAGAACACGGCATAGCCACACCCCTGAGAAATAACAAGGCCATTGCTTGGCTGGTTTCTTAAGTTAATTGGGTCAATAGCAGGTGTGAAGCAAGAAGGAAGAGAGAGGCCTGTCCACAAGCTTGATGTTCAAAAACCCAGGATCAGAGTCCTTCGCCCTAGAACTTGTCACTCTATTTTCATTGGTCGCTCCTTGATTAGAGCATGGCAATTCGATTAAGATTTAGCAATCAATTAAGAAGGAGCGGAAGCCACTCGCTTCACTAATCACTAAGGGCAAGGAGAGGAGCGGAGAGCTCAAGAGACAGCTTTTAGTCTTTTTCCTGGGTTCTGAGAAGAGCTGGGCACCGGGCTAGCTCGCAAAGAAAAGTGAAAGAGAAGTTGAATCATAAAGATCCAGACTGCACTGACTGGGGCTGACCTTTTAGGTCAATAGGGCTAGTTCATGCGCTTCATTTTTCAGTCTAAGATCGAAATCCTTCGCTCTGGAAACGGTTCGAACTTTACTAGGATATGGGGCGCAACAACAGAACTATTTGATTTAGACTTGACCCTTCAATTGAGTATAAGTAAGCAAGCAGCTTCCCCTCGGTCGGTTGAACCAGCAGCTTCCCCATCACCTCCTCCAGGTCAGGATGGCACCTCTTGCAAGATTCGTATTCTTCCCAGCTCCCAACCTGCCCTTCGCCAGTTGGAAATGTAGGCAAGCCCAAACCCGTGTTTTTTGCTTGAAAAGGGCCACTACTAAGGGAGGGTGGAAGGGAGAGGCGTACAGATGAGAAAGTTGGTGTCACGCGTACTCATTTTCTCGGCCTGTCCGCTGAAAGCGAGAGGAATGGGAGTGGCTCTACTGTTAAGAAGATAAACAGAATTAGAGTTACTGCTTTCTTTCATTTCGGAATGTGGGACGACAATAGAGGTTCTCGCTTTCAGAGTTTAGGTACAGGCCCATAGATAGGATGGAGGTTCATTTGATTCGCGCTTGATTACAAGAAGCTCAAAAGAGAAGGCCAAGGAAAGAGGCGAAACTCCACTATAAAGGGGAAGAGTGGCCACTCGACCGACTATCATGAACGAAGTGAGGGAAGGAGTTCGGATTAGATCCCTTAGGAGAGAGACGGAAGGTATTAAGAAATAGAATCAGGTCTTTGACGATCCAGTATTAGCTAGCAAATGTATGGACTCAGACTTTGATGACTCCCTAGTGGCCAGAGAAGCCTTAGCTTCACCCTTGGACGTATCATCTACTCTCTCTAGCTCTCAACTTGACTAGAACATTTCTTTAGCTCTTTTTTTGCCTTAGGGGCATCAAGAACCGGAATGGATCTCACATATGCCCTTCTCTTTGATCCATAGCTAGCAACTCACCGTACCAAGCGCGGCAGCCTCACCCCCTCGGGAACGGAATCATACCCTTTTGATATGTCAGCCAAACAGCCCAGATGGGACGAGACTAGTCCGGTCAACAGATACTAAATGATACCTCGTATTCAGTATTCTCAGGACTCCCAGACCAGGGCTAGTCACTTTGGATCCCCATAAGTACGACAATCTCTCCTTCACTCGGCAGGGCACAGGCATCATCCTTAATTAAATAAAGTACGTTTCCGTTTTCACGAAGGAAATACGATTGATTGAAGCAGGCAAGGAAGGGGACGAAGTAGCAGCAGCTTTATACGATATTGGGCAGATTGCCAAGACCTCTTATTATAACGTAGTTGAGGATTCGACCAGGTTCCATAGAGGGAAGAATGGCAGGGGCCCTGTCGTACGAAGGGAACTGAGAGTGCACTTTGCGAAGCTTCTTTTAGATAAAGCGGGATTGTGGAGCTGTGAAGCGGCAAAGCCGACTATAGATACACCCCACTTGCGCTTTTAGCTTAGGTTTCTTAGTTAGGAACTTGCCTTTGAGGTGGGACTTGTCTTATTTGGTTTGGTAAAGGGTCAACCGGCCCAGGAAACACAAGTGGAAGCTGGCTTGGCGCCCTATTCGGTTAAAGGTTTCATACTATCAAACGTATCCAACTTTCTATCAAACAGCTTTTTGCTCTATGTTTCTAAATACTGAGAATGGCCTTCTTTTTTGTCAAAATTTCATGTTAGTATCCTGCGTGCTCGTGCTTGCTCTATGTGTTTCTAATCCATTCAAAAGGTCAGCAATTCCGTCCGGGTTTAGCGCATACTTGGACCTGTACATTACGATTACGGAGAAGAACCAGTGAACACCGCCTCCTCGATATGACTGGGTAGACTAAAAGGTCGCCCTTATGCCGATGCAACGAGTGAACTTGTCGACTTATCTCACAGAAGGGAAACCCGGGTCTATGCCTAAAATCACGGTATTTCATCTAACTGATCGAATTCAAAGTAAAGTTCTGAGGGAGAACGGCTTGACAAGCCAAAAACACGCTATAGATGGTTACTCCGACAAGGATTCGTTTTCGGTAGATCGAGCGATTCCTCCCCGTCTCACTTGGGAATCTTCCTATTAGACTCTTCCTGCCTGGCAGCATTGGCTTCAGACTCCGGACTGATCCCTTAGATGGTTTTGACATCGCAAGATGTTTCTTGAGACAAAGCACCTCGTTCCATTCCCCGTGTACCGTCCATCTGAGAACCTTGGTCCCACTTCGAAGTTTGTAACTGGTTGCGATACTGGAGCTTCGTGATTGACAAACCAACTAAATCTGGTCCAACAGTTGATATTGACATTTTATGTCTTGTGACGGATTGCTTCTTTGATAGATTGTTGCGTCACCTGGGATGGAACATGAAATGCATATAGAAAAGATAGGTTCAATTCAGGACAGGTTGGTTAAGGTAGTTGTGTAGGCTCGCCAGCCTTGTTTCAGAGTCCTTGGTACTCTCTTCAGCTAAAGCCCTTAGTTAAGACTATTAATGGGGAGGGCCCCTCTGGTTGCTTCGACGGTTTTTCAGTTTGATAATTTGATTGCTATAATGGAACTTCACGATTGGGATTGTTGACTCATCATGATAGGGCATGATTTGCGTATAGAGAAGGTCCAGTTCATTAAGTTGAGACAGCTGTAGGCTCGAACTGACGTGTCAAGAGCCCTAGTTGAAATAAACCCTGGTGAATCTTCTGGTGTCTCAGGGTAGGCCTTCGCCCAGGATGCTTGGATCAGATCTGCTTCATCACGACTTGGTGGTCTTTTTTCGGATCTCTTTCATTACTCGGTGGTATTTACGCGGCTAAACAAAAAAGGAGTTGCTGACTATCAAACCTCGGCTTAATAGCACTAGCACTCGATCTTCTTATTAACAGGTCGACCTCCTCATAATACAATCAGCATAGCCTTTCTTCTTCTTAACTTAATAGGTGGAGGTCCTCGAAACTTACTTGTCAGTTCGGTTGTGCCTTGATACCTATCTATAGCTTTCCTAGCGACTTTGTTTACTCATCGCTAGTAAGACCGTCTGCTGATCCCAGGAGATCCACTGATGCACTATCCTCTTATTCACTTCTTATTCAGCCCTTAGCTTCCGCTTTTCCAACTCCAATCTTCAGCCTTTGACTTCCCGAAAAGGCATTCATCAAAGAGCCGGCTTTGCCTATTTATTGTCTCGAACACATTCCGATCAAAAAACTTCCTGCACTGCAGCACCGACCAACACGAATCTCTCAGTGGTTCCTATTCAATTATCAAGGTACAAGCTCTCCGAGCCGAAAGGTGAGGATATAGAATGACTACAACGACAGCGATCGATCGACTGGACGGTAGGTGTATCCACCTTACATTGCCCAGGCGATTGAAATCCCACTCTTTCTAGTGAGTGAAGGCACCATCTTCCTATTGTAATATTCTAGCGTTTCCTACCAGGAAAGGTTAGTGGGTAGGATAGCATTTCGGATTCTTTTTCTTGGGAAACCTGTCCCTAATAATAGAAGCTTCACTGACTTGTTGACTATTCAATTTGTACTACCTCCACCGCTAGTCAAATAAAATAGATCTTTTCCGTGCCGGTTCATCACGATATTCATTCGCGCAAGCACTTTCGTCAACACAGCAGTAGGACACTCCGGTCCGAACACGGGCAATGATGACCAAGGGATCTTTTATTACCCAAAAGAAGTACCTGCAGTCAGACTTCTCACGCGTGAGCGAAGCGTTAACAACTCCTTACTTCCGGCTTTGCTTCGCTTCGGCTAGCGATTGGTATTTGTATCAGTGAGTTATAGCTCTTATATAGTTATATATGTCTTTATGCGATCAGAGCTGCCTTCAAGCTTGACACTCTGATGGAGCGGAGTGAGGGGGCTATTCTTAGCGGCGAGCGGAGCGGGCTAAAGGTGTATATCAGTTGTCCGATATCGGCTTCGCCTTTTATCGCCCTTTTAGCAACTATAACTCCTTCCCTTCAGTCAGTAGTTAGCTGTGGAGCTCCTTAGTCAGAGTTCACTGCCAAGCGTCATCTGGCCCGAGCGTAACGGGTTGAAGTATGACTCTCTTTTGCTAGCTTTAGCTGTGTAGCTCCTGTTGGGTAGTGGAGCTACGCCTATGCGTTAGTGCTCTGCTCTGATCCGGTAGTTTAGTTATAGCCTCTATGCGCCTCTGTGCTTTCAGGGTTGTCTGCAAGTCTTGACTCTGATGAGTGGAGTGAAGAGGCTCTCCAAAGAGAGGCCCCGAACGGAACGGGGTTGCCAATATAAAACGCGCGGCCTTTTGGCCCAGTCAGCTTCCAAGCCGTAGTGCGCTAGCTAGCCCTGGAGTTTTGAAGCAGGAGCAAATGACTACGGCGATGAGTGAGTCAGTCAGTAAGTCAGTGAGTAAGTAATCGGAACCTGTATCGCTCCCCACCTTGGGACAGATCCTGCTGTGGAGTAGACCTTGGTCAACAGGACAGATCCGGCTTACGGTATGACCGAGTCTGCGGGAGGTTGAAACAACCCAGTCCTATCTATCTACTCCACGGGATAAAGTAGTTCGACCTTACTCAAGCTCCTGAAACTGGGATTGAAACTAGCAATTCGCGGGTTCCAGAACCGGGCAAGTCCGTCCCAACGCGATACCTCGCTCGACAACCACGAGAACGAAGAGTGTTGTTGGTTTGGTACGCCCCGGCCTTGTCCGGATACACTAGGTCAGCGAGGCTGACTTAATCAATCTAGGTATGCAACAGAATACTCAATCCGAAGGATGACCTAGGATCGGGTGGGATATATGTATGGGGGGAACACCGGTGGAATAAACTAGTTGCGGTGGGGCTTTATCATGGAGTTTCCCCCCGTCGACCATACCGGCTGCAGAGACTTCGGATTGGTTGGACCGAGAAGCAGTCGATTGGATTACTATCCCTTGATAGCATTCCCTTATTCGCCCGATCCGTAGGATTGAAGGAGGATTCCATGCCTATAGTTGCTAATCGCCCACTTACAAAAGAGGTAGGGTTCGCATCCATCACTATATTGACAAAGGAGGGATTCCTGTACATTTCTTTCTTTCGCTTGGCCGGCTAGCCACTCGGACTGCACCCCTTCACCAAGCCCTAGAGCTGTGAAAATCTGATAAGCGGATGGAAAATCTTATACTTGCCACCAGCTATGCCTCGGGAATACGAATTTTGTCTCGATCCACCACAGCCATCGGTAACTAAGGTCCGCACCCTTCTCTGGAGCTTATCATTCATTCACTCTGTATTCATGGAGTTCCGTCAGATTCCAAAGCGAGCCCTTCTGCTTTTTTCATGTAGGCTTGTAGTGAGAGGGGCATATTTCAAGTAGTTTATATTCATGGAGGACCGTGACCATGAAACAGGCTTCTACCATTCGACCAGATCTTATAGATTGTATTCTAATTATCCGGCCTCGAGCAATCCTTCAGGTCGGGATCGTGGTCCGTTGGCTGGTCCTTGTTTGGTCATAAGGATAATCGTTCTTATTAGGTCAGGGGCGGCCGGCCCGGGGGTTGCCCGCGATTGGTAATGGCACAACCAGAAGAGGGGTAGGGGATAAAAGGTTACACGCTGGGTAGCGCAGCGCATCTGTTTCGGGTACAGAGGCGACGAGGGGTGCTAACCCGGCCACCCAACCCAGCAGGGCAGGGGCGGGCCGGCCATAGGTTCGAATCCTGCCACCTTTCTTGTGGATCATCCTGTGGTTACCAGATGATGGGAATAACAAAGCAGAAATCAAAAAATGAGCACGAAATGTCAATAAATTCATTCTATCATTTTTTTTTTTTCCAGGTCTTTTCGTTGCATTCACTTACAACAAGAAAGAACCACCAGCGTTTGGTGCAGCACCTGCATTTTGGTGCATTCTTCTTCCTTTCCTTGGTCTTTCGTTCCGTCATATTACTAATAACTCATCAAATGACAACGTATTAACCGCTAATGCACCTTTCTTTTATCAAATCTCAGGGACATGGTCTAATCATGAGGGTAGTATTTTATCATGGTGTTGGATCCCAAGTTATTATGGATTCCTTCTTTGTTACTGGGGTCGACCCCAAAGCCATAATGTCTCAAAACGAGGAGGCCATAGAGAAACTCTTTTTTGTTCCTTTGTCTCGAACTTCGTGAAGAACTCCATTCTATCTCTTCCTCGTTACGAACAAAAAACTGGGGCTGCGCCCCAGTTGTACACTCCCTTCGTTCTACGAACCCTTGTTGATTCTGAACTTCGTTCGCGAAGGAACCGCACTTTTGACGGGCCAGCCCTTTTTTTTTTTTTTTTTTGCGCCGCTTTCCCCTGGAAGGAAAATGAGCTTTGCTCCTCTGGGCGCTAGGCGCTCCCGTGGTTCGCGAGAAGGAAAAAGGACTCATCTTTTGTTGCATCTGCCACGAGATGAAAAAGAGAGAGCTTCGTCTATCGATGAACAGCGGATTGACTCCGCTGTTGGCATTGCTTTGTTTTTCTCTCCTTTCCTATCAGCGAGTTCCGATCCTTCTGTTCGAAATATCTTCGTTCGTACCGAACCGCTTGCAGAATCAAATCCTGTTCCACAAGATCCTATATCAGCTATACATCCTCCTCGCATTTATGCCGGAGACGTCGCCAGTGCTATGGGCTTTGGCTTATGTAGATCAAAAATGATGAATGGGATTGTGGCACTCCACTCGCCGCCAATGCAGAAGGATACCGCCGAAAAGAATGGAACGCTGCTTCGCTCTGCTGGATGCGTCGGATCCCGTATAACAAGTGAGCTCTTTACCCTAAAATTCAAACATGTGGGCGCAAAATGCTATCCTGCTCTATTGTTGCGTAGCAATAGAAGCCTGCTCATGCAGCTTCGGCGGCGCTTTTTCGCCTTCTCTTCGCTCTGGATAGGAGCGCTAATGGACACGGGGAGGGAGCAGGCGAAGCGTGTCGTTCGTAATGGAAAGAAAGATACCACTACTTCGCCTCTTTGTTGGACCGCCGGCGCGAACACAGTGGTCTCTGACCAGGACCAGGAACCAATTCTCATTTTGATCTTGACATGTCGGTGGTTTTTAACCGTAGGCATCTTGCCAGGAAGTTGGTGGGCTCATCATGAATTAGGTCGGGGTGGCTGGTGGTTTCGGGATCCCGTAGAAAATGCTTCTTTTATGCCTCGGGTATTAGCCACAGCTCGTATTCATTCAGTAATTCTACCCCTTCCGAATTCTTGGACCTCGCTTCTGAATATTGTGACTCTTCCATGCTGTGTCTCAGGAACCTCTTCAATACGGTCCGGATTGCTAGCTCCCGTTCATAGTTTTGCTACAGATGATACACGAGGAAGATCTTTATGGTGGTTCTTCCTTCTAATGACCGGCATATCTATGATTCTTTTCTCCCAGATGAAGCAGCAGGCATCGGTCCGTAGAACCTATAAAAAAGAGATGGTTGTGGCGCGAAGTACTCTTGTGAACCTACGTCCCGGGTACACTCGCTCGGCGCAAATCCACACGTTATGTTATGTCAGAATTGAGCTTATTGCTTTTTGGGCGGAAGCCCATCGTCAAGATCGAGCAAGTCCACGATTTAGCGAGGCAGATCCTTTGAAATAAAAAAGGGTCTGATTCTCCGTAAAATGGCAGAGCTCAATCACCAAAATCCTTTCTGGATGGAGGGAGCCCTTCTTCGAAACATAAAGGGTAATGAAATCTATCCTGAAGGGTTAGATGTATTTCGACTTAATGAACAAAAACTGAAAAAATTGACACTATTACCAACTATATATGAAGAAACTGGCGGATTCTCAATTATATTATTTGGATTTTTTGAAGATCCATCCTTTCTTTTCAGAACCGGACCAGACAATTTGAAGTTGAAGTTTCTGAAGAAGCGGGCTACTCCCCGAAAATGCCCTGCCCGTTTGTCGTTGGGGCTAACTTTCTTCCTTGCTCGTTCTGCTATCGGAGAATTATCCATCACCTCCCAAGGAGTTCCCCGGTCCGGTCCCTCCGCTCCACCGGGCTTTCCTTCCCAAGCCAAGCTACCTTGTAGTGAGCCGGCATCTTCTTCTTGCCAGAAACAGCGGTGCTTTTTGTTTTTTGTTTGATGTTTGTGCGTGTAGGTAGTAAGGAGATGTTTGAGATAAAAGCCCCGTGTCCCTTCTCTTCTAACTAGGAGAGAAAGCTCTGCGAGCTTCCCTTTTTTCTTTATGTGGATGGAACGCCCGTTGTTCCAAACGCGTCTTGGAGCAAGAACCTCCGCCCGGGCGGGCTTCCCTACTATTGGATCGCGAACCGATGCCGTATGGAAGACTCTAACCACTGAGTGAAGTGGGTCAATGAGAGTTCCTATTCGATCCATTTTTTTTCTTCTTCAATGGATCATTGCATTGCTATTCCATGACTCCCACTAGGTGTAAAGTGACCGGGGGTTTTCGCCTCTACTATGACTGCTTCATAGATTTCTGTCTTTCTGTTACGCGAAAGTATCACGGCAGCCGGCGCTCCGCGTTCATGATACTGGGGTGGGCCGCGGGCGGTCGATAATGAATCACATCTTCAGTTACCGGTAAGCAAGGTGGGCATGACTTTCTAGCAATACAGTCCGCGATCTGTGATGAAGGCAGTCTTCTCCTGGTCAGCTTCGTGCAGGGGGATCAGGTTGTAACCAGAATATGCATCCATAAATGTTAACAGCTCGTGTCCTGTTGTGGCCTCTACGAGCTGTTTTCAGTTTCATTCCGCTTTACGTGTACGTGATAGGCAAACAAAATAGGAAAGCTGTCCTTTGGGCAGGCCCTATTTAGGTCGGTGAAGTCGATGCATACCCGTATTTTCCCGTTTTTCTTAGGTACCGCCACGATGTTGGCCACCCACTCTGGATACTAAACTTCCCTAATGAAACCGACATCCAGCAACTTCTGTACCTCGTCCTTAACAGCTTCTTGCCATTCAGGAGCAATTCTTCGGGCTTTCTGTCGCACAGGAGGCATCCACATTCAGTCTGTGGCATGCCACAGATGGTCCTGGGCATGTCTTCGAAAGACCAAGCGAAGACGTCCCGGTTTTCCTTCAGGAAGGCGAGGTACTCTTTCTACCAGGCGAGTAAGATCTCTGTAAATGGAAGTATGTAATAATAGCTTATCGAACTCAAGAATACGCTGTGTCACTTCACTTGAGGAAGGGGGAAGCTATACTGTCTATCATCTAGAATAGGAAGGGAAGCGTAGCTGGCAAACCATGTCTGTGAAACAAGAGATCAAAGCGGCAGAAGAGAAAGGAAGGTGTGATTTCCTATTCAGTAAAGTTCAGAGGTTGCGCAATACAGAGCCCTACTAGTCTCCTCCCCTACCGAAGTCATTCTGTCTTTATTCACTAGTCATCTCATATCTTAGCTGAACGGTAACCGGCTTCGCGAGACCATTTCGGTCTACGCTGGAGACTTTCTCAGTCCCTCTGGCTAGGCTCTTTGGGCCGACAGTTTCTCGATCAACTAGATGACGCATTTGAACAAAGACAGAACGAATCCAATCCTTATATACACAACACAATTTTGACTGATGCCCGTGTGGTGCAGACTCTATTTGAATGGGTCTTCTTGTTACCCTAGTAGAATTACGCTCAGTCCTTCATCTTACTGACCAGTGCATATTCACTCAACCCAAGGCAGGAGATAACTTGGATTACCCGTTCTGCACCTGGATGACTGAATTTCATGCTTCAAAGCAGAGTTGAATCAGGCGCTATTTAGCCCTAGCACCGAACCCTAGAAGTGAACTAGTCGAATTCCAACCAAAACCAACCAAATAGGCTAATGAGTCCGCTGCACACTTTCGATATCCGTATCTCATGCCCCAGGAAATTGAATCATTCGACTGAGAGTTCCGATCCATGTACTGTACCTCTGAACTTTGACTCCTGACTTTACTTCGGAATGAGATGGGGAAAGAATCCATATCTATCTGAGACAGCTGAAAATGACTACTTACTGCTTAAAAGCTTACTTTACCTACTTTAGATAAGAATAAATGCAGGTGGAATGAAATACGCAAGTGATTCTTCCCTTAATAAAAAAAAGTGCTTATTCCCAATGTACGTCAGGAAGGATGCTCCCAGAGAATAGTTGACTTCTTCCTTCTTCGGATTTTTCACTAATGGGGGGTTTAACGCTATGACCCTATAGCGTGCAATCCAGATTGGCCCCCCTCCGGAGGAGTATTATAGACCATGTAAAACGACATGATCCGGCTATACAGCTAACACCGTACAACCAGACCTTGCCGAGTCACACGATCAAATTCAACCTGGATTTGGCGATCAGTGACGCCACTAGTCTTATAGTGGATGGTTACTTCAGAGACGTTGCCTTCATTATAGACGACAACACCTCTGAAAGCCTTCGGCTGTGTCAGGCCAAAGGACTTAACTAAGAAAGCCTTGCCATCAGCACCGCCAAGAATGTACTCCTGAAATGGAGTATGTCCGAACGGAAGGATAGGGGGCCTCCAGTCCAGACCTCTTACAGCGATCATGTCATAACATTTCCAGAGAAGACCGAAACGTACAAGATTTTCATCTTTCTGCTCGATCTTCCAGGAATTAGTTACAACAGGAGCGTCGAAGAGTTCTCGGATTGTAACCGATGGGCTCCAGGCCTCCCGCCAGTACCAGAGGACGTAGCGAAGCCATTGAGTTACCCATCCTCGGAGTTGGGTGTACTCCTGGAACGTCAACTGTTCCTCAGAGAAGAAAACTTCATCTGGGTACAGATGTATGTCCCTAGGTCTCAACTCCTCACGGAGCTTATCAATAATGAATGAGACCCTTCAGATAAGGATTCAATGGGCGACCCCTTCCGATCCATAGATCGAAAGGCAACCGAGCTTTTGTCCAGAAGGACCAGAACCTGTCAATTCGACGGCTCCTCCCGCTGTTGCCCAAGATGCCAAGGCCCGATAACCAGCACCACCTAACCTGCAATACGTTGAAAAGCGTATTTTAGGATATTTCATAAGGACCCCGAAGAGTCCATACGGGTGGTGTGTATTCATCACAGACTTCACCGAAATCGGCGAGAGGTCTTTTCTTTTTCTTAAAGCGTGAATCCTAAAACGCTTGGAAAATTCGGCGCAACCCGTCTCGGAAATCAGGGATTTCGACCAAGAGATCGATACACCCAGATTTTCGAGACCCCGGACATAGTCTTCGGCGACCTTGCTGTCAGCAATGACAACATCGTCCCCTAACACTGCATACCTAGTAAAGCGCTGCATCGGATATACCTGCTCCGCGCACCACCACACTAAAAGGTGATGAGTGAGCGCAAAGGGAGGCCACGATGAATGATATCCTAATGGTTGCCCCGCTACGAAACCCACGCACTTGCCCTTTGTGAAAGCAAAGGGAACGTTAAAAACGTTTTGAGCAAGGCAGGAATTTAGTAGCGGATGCAAACGACCGATCAAACAAACATTGAAACATTTCTGACATCAAGACTAAAGGCCACCTATCGGTTGCCGACTTTAGATCGAAACATGAGCAATGTTTGCTGCCAACTAATCTATCTAAAGGTGCGGTCTGATCGAAAGTACCATCCATAGGTATCCTCCGTAAGACCTTAGCTACCCAGTCATGGACCGGATGTAGCAGCCTTTGATTGATAGTTCCCTATGGGACCTTCTCTTGCCCCCCCAAAGGGATCCCCCTTTAGAGGTAAATAAGGTCTCTAGAAGCTGTTCTTGATTTGGTTGTCAAGAACCTCACTGACGCAATATGTTATTGTTATTATATCTTAGAAGTAGTGCCTATATTGTATTGTCCTTCTTTTCTTGCTGGAGTGCGCTAGCGCTTTTGTTTTCTCGCTTGTTCCTTTCGTGGGGGATCCAGACTATAGGAGGAAAATCAGTGCATTAGTCCGTAGGTTCCGCCTTGAAACCCGATCCAATATCCTAAATTTCCCCGTTCCATCCAAAGCTTTATACTACCTTCTCCTTACCACTCGGCTGGCATGATTGAAGGAGATGCCCCGCCCGCTTTTTGCCTGGAATAAAATCTATTCCTTTATGCCGGGTGGTGGAACTCTCGATTCAATCGAAAGGCTAGGAATCGTCTTGTCGTATGCCGACACTACTACGACTAATACCTAAAGGAAGGGCAGGATATTAGATCTAGTTGATTGGCTGGGAAAGCTTTAGCGGGAAGAGATAGCACTGGCGAGTGACTTCAGTCGATAGCAAATCAAGTAGAGCTTTATAGGTAAAAGGACAGAATAGGGAAGGTCAGCTTATTCTAACTGGTTAGAAAAATGGTCAAAGGGGTTTGATAAATTCTAAATAAAGAATTGTCGAGAGAGAACAGAGCACAGATGAGAGCCTCCGCCGTGCGTCCCGTCGGCGCGTGAAGGCGCGTCCCGACGCTCTTCGACATTCTGAAAGCTTCTCCGCATCGGCGTCAGGTCAGGTTTCCCATTCGGTGCTTCTTGTTTTGTGTTTTTTCTGCATTGAGTAGATCGCGAGTTGGGATTGGAACTTCTTTCTCCGTTCGATTCCTCCTCGTTCTCTTCCTCTGGTTCCTTTCTTCTATTTTGTGTTGTTGTGTTGGTTTTCGGCGTTTGTTTGGCATTTGGTTTTCTCCTGCTCGGTGGTTTCTCCTATGGCCTCCCCTTGTGGCCCGAATCCTAGCTCAGGCCCTGGGGTCTTGGTCGTAGACTTGGATGGTGCTCTGGGAGGCCCTGTTGATATAGCAAACAAGCGGGTTGATGCGGATCACTCGGAGCTGAAAGGAGTGAAGGGTTGTTCGGCTTCTCTAGCTCCGGTGGCTGGTAAGCATGGTGTGGTGAATGAGGCATCCTGGGAGTCCCTGGCCAAGGAAGAGTAAGGAGTGAGACGGCGTCGTCTGTCTTCTTCGCAAGATGTAGTTTATAGCGGTCTTACTCTATGGATGGTACTTCCGAACCAGAAAGCAGAAGAGCTAATTCGGATAGTGAGGGTCGGGTATAGAGCTACTACTGACAAGGAGATAGCACAATAGGGTCGTGACGAGGCGTAGTGTGGTTTTCTACTAGAGGAGTGATGAGGTGGGGACCGGAGGGAGTCTCTTAGCGTCTGCGCCTTAGTAAGAAAGTCAGGGGGGAGCTAGCCTTCTTGGCAAAAGAGGGACCGAGGGGGCTCTGAGTCTGTCCCTCAGGCCCTTTTCAGTCTTATTCGGTTACCATTTTGTCATCAGGGGTATTCTTGATTGGTTTTGTGCCTCGCCTCGGTGCACTCTTGGCATCGGATCAGCCACACCGCCTAGTGATGAAGGCTTGCTTCTTGCGTGCTTGCCCGTCGTAGTATCTATCCCAATTAAGTGCTCGTACAAATGACCTTACCAACCCAATTACCGTAATTCGCTTCTCTTGCTTACACCGTATACCGCTGCTCGGTCTCGTTAAGCAGCTTCGGCTCGCTCTCGTACGTACGCAATAGTGTTCTTCCTTTGATACCTACGCTTTGATGCCACCCACTGTAACCTCTGGCTGTCTTTCTGGCTGTCCCTTCGTGTATCCCTTCACTCAGTAATAAAAACTTGGTAAACCTGGTTCAAGGCCAAGACCAAGGCTATACATCTCCTCTGAAAGGAGGGCTAGAAGCGCCTTCACATCGCTATACTTACTGTTCAACTCAAGAGTCAGATCAAGAAATTGCGTATTGTAATGTAAGAAGTCATCGGCATGTCGAGTAGACTGGGAACTCTTCACCTGCTCGCATATCCTTTGACATACGTGAGAGCTAGACCTCTCACTAGCTTTCAGGTATTCGTCAACTCTGTATCATGAGAGAATCAAGTAATTCATTCCTTATGCCCTGCGGGGTCGGTTACACTGAGACACTACTTCGAATCCTTACGGGATTCAGAGCTAACGGAATGATTACCGAAGATACTGATATACGTAATGCAAAGCAGGCAGAGAAGCTTAGACCGCTGAAGGAACTTACTTATAGAGTAGGGAAGAAAGTAAACTTCATCCACTCCCTCTACGAAAGAAATGAACGAATGCGGGAAAGAGAAAAAAGAGTAGTACAATCAACTTTTAGGAAGGCAATGCACCAGGCAAGAAGCCGCTTACCACAATACCAATAAGACGATCGAGAAGGGTTCACCAAACGGAAACTCGCGCTACAACCGAAATAATCAATTACAAGACTTCCAGTTTCAGTTCTGGGGTGGAACTATCTTATCTAACCGAGCGATAGGGCTCCTTCCCTTCTATATCTATCTTGACCGGGAAGAGAAGCAAGCCCAGCGGGCCCTGCCTTAACCTGTCCCCAGACAGCCAACCCTCACTAGGCTGCTGGCATTGCGAAATGCTCCGCCACGAAGCAAGCTCTCCCGAATACGACAGATGCGGAAAAGTGGCTAAAGAAGTCGGGGAAAGAAAGTCGTTGGTCAACTGTATGCACGAGGGTACATTAGTATTCTCGGAATTGGCAACATTGACAGAAAGGGGGGAAGGGAGGGAAAGTCATTTTTGAGGTGTAGTAAAGTAAGTAGTCGGCCTAACCTTCGGTTCCCGTAACCAAGGCCCAAGTTCAACCTTCACCACGTGAACGCTATACAAGCTAGTCTCATCCTTATGCCCTCTCCTTTATATCTCTATGTTGTCCCTCAGGTTCCTTCTCTCTAAGGACATTAGCAAGAAGCGCTTAACTTCAGGCCCTAAAAAAGAAGTGAATCTCTCATCTTGAACCCTCTCACTGCCAGCTTGACGGCTTGACTGCATTACCTTCGTCACCTTCCCTTTGTCCCTTAACTGCTGACAGCAATTAGCCTTTGTTTCGTGCAAAACATCATTTATGGATAGGAAATAGGAAGTCAGCCATTTGCTGACAAGCTCTTACTGTTACTGTTCTCGAATCAGCTCTTTGAAATGAAAAAGGTAACTTCATGCTTATCTGGTCTTAGCAGCACTTAGCTCCTTCTGTCCATCTGATCTTTCCTGTGATTCAATCGATTCCTAAGAACTTACCCTACCTCTCGGCCATTCAAACAGCAAAAGACGAGATCCAGTGGTCTAAGCTCCACCCAAACAGGGTAGTTGTTCCGTTCCTATGGAGTCAGATCTGGGATTCTTTTCAAAATGAATCGAAGATGGACATTAAAAAAAAAAAAAAGGCCGGTAATTCCTTAAATAGCAGCTCTAATCAAAAATGAAAACCTTCCACCCAGAGCTTCTTATAGCAAAACTGCGGTTAGTGATTCAATCACAGCGGGTAGACCAAGAGAAGAGCAGTTCTTTATTCAAAACGGAGTCAATTCCTTCAAAGCTTCCACTAGGAATGCCATCTTCTTTATGTTTATGCCACCTCTATTCCGACAACAAGAAAGCACTCGAAGCGGCAATTTGAACAGCACAAGCTCTATGCCATCACTCCCATTATTAGGATTCGTACGCTGATACGTGAACAACCGATCCCGCGAAAACGGATTCTATCACAGCTGCTACGAAAACTCTAACTCTAACAGCGGCTATGAACTCAACAAGAACACCGGAAACTCAAGCAAGGGATATTGCATCAACAGCTGATGAAATAGCAATTAGTTCCTTGCATGTCTTATCCTAGTGCTCCTGCTTTCAGGAAAGTCAGGAAAATCCCAACTGTAGAATCCTTCCTAATCCTCTTACTAGCTCACTTGCATCTCAAGCTGCGGAGTCTTACTCACGTTCTTCTTTACTTAGCATGCTTCCTGCAATCCTTCCTGCCTCTTTCCAGAGTGAGGGCCTTGGCACTGGAAAACAGCCTTTATTGCTTCAGTTGCATGTCAAAAAAGCTCAATCCAAACTGTCTCATCTCAAGCAGCCTCTTCGTTGCAAGCGGATGTGGCATTTCTTCAACCTCTAGCAGCCTAAGAGGGCCCCCCACATTCTATGCCTAGTGGAATTTGAAATCCCTTTCCTGATGCCAGCGTAGAAATGAAGTTCTTTCGCCTTTCTCAATCAGCTTCCGAACAAGACGACCCAGCGCTACACTACGCCCTATTTCAAGCGTTGTAAACAATATATTAGGATAGTGAGGCAAGCAAGCTCACGTAACTACATTCGCATAGCTTACGCAACCTTACGTAAGTTAACAAACCGAAAGCTACTCTACATGGTATCTGTTAGGAATAGAATATCTGGGCTTGCAATAGATCCGTTCTAGGCATCGGTCGACGGGCATTACATTAGTTGCATCATGAAGAGAGCATCATAAGCATCAGAGGTTTTTTCTTTCCGAGTAGCGTGCTACTTCTTCCGATGAAAAGGAACGAATTGATCGATTTGCGGTAACAGCAAGGAAGCTAAGCCTGTTATTTTGAAGCTTTGACTCTTTCAGTTCCTGACCTGTATTGGCCAGTCATTCCGTTTCCTGGCTATATCGCACCAGTCATTTCAGTTCTTGTGACAGCGAGTGATAAAGCCAGTGAAAAAACCCGAGAGCCTTTTTTTTTTTCTAAACCATTCCTAATCCTTGAGAAGGGAAAGAGTACTAGATCCCGTAATTGTAGAAGTTATCCTCTTCCCTAGTGCTACGCCTACTATTAAAAGGGGAGTATGCTCCACCTCTGGATACAGCAAGCTCCGGGCAAGTTGGTTTGAAAGAAATGACTCTCTAGCAGGCTCTTCTCTTAGGCAATCAAATCAAGAAGCTGGTAAGGGAATAAGCTACTCTCAGGAGGCAAGTAAAATTCTGTGATAAAACCATCAGGCAAGGGCCTCTCAGTTCTCTTAATTGAAAACTAGCAATTATCATTATCTTTAGGCCAGGTCAATCCTTTTTCTAAAGGGTCTTTTTTTCAGTCCCTGCCCATATAAGTAAGAAGGTCAAAAGCAGTTTTCTTCCTTGGGGTTTGCTATTCAAGTTAGAGTGCCATCTCCTTTCTTTCTGCTTCGCCCCTTGCCATCTCTTGTGAGTTCTCTGGTGAGGTCCTTGGAAGAACAAAATTTCTCTCTGAAGCATGCTTTTTCTGAGGCTGTACCATTAGAAAGCTAGCCAGCATCTTCTTTGAAGCAAGCTGCAGTCATTCACCTTTTTTGAAAAGCAGCAGGAGATAGAGCGGCAGGAGAGACATACTAGGGATGGAGACAAGCCTTGATGTATTATATCCTAATAATGGCTGTTATTCTCCTCTTATCTTAGTTGGATCAGTTAGCAAGTCAAGCCAACCCCAGGGATTCTTTTCAATCTCCGAGTTCTACTCTTTCTCCGGCAAAGTACTATGAATTCCGGTTGTGAAGGATGTACAGTTGCGCTGTTCCCTCTTAGCAGCAAATCAAGCTCGCGAAGAAGCAGTCCCATTCAGACCTGATAGAAAGAGAGTCAACCGATGCCAAGCCTGCAAGTACATCTGTGAATTCACTAGAAGCATCTTCTTCACCATCAAGCCGTCAACTAGGCCACTAATCTAAGTGAACGGTGTCGCCGATCTTTCTTTCCTACTTGACTCTAGGGAGAAGAAGACTAGGGAGGTTAAAACATTAGATACTTGGGACTAAACCTTACTCTGCTTCTTTGCACTCATTCTCTTTCAAGACGATTAAGGCAACCAAAGGGCGTATCGGCCATACAGAAAGCTATTCTTCTTATTCCAGAAAGAGAACAGGGCTTCCTCATCTGCACCGGGCAAGACCGATTCTTTCGCATCAACAGCAAAGACTGGCAGCCTCTTTCCCCTCGGGTGACTACTCCCTGAATAGTAGGTTTAAGACAAGATAGCAGCAATATATGATAGAAAATCTTGAAAGAAGACTGAACCACTTCAAGCTAAAAGCTAGCCGAATCTTAGCCCCTTCGTGACCCAATGAAAACGAGGATCTGAAGGACAGGCTGCTGACTTTGGCTCCTAAATCAGTTAACTGGTACTCATCCTCTGCTTGGTTACTTGACTAGGCTTTTCTATTCTTCGCAGCGAGAAGAAAATTTTTGGTCACGACAATAAGTTAAGTAAGATGCGACAGCGCTGCGTTTTTTCACGTGTCGAATTGAGATTAGAATTCTCTTACCCTTCTTTATGTGTGAGTTACTTCGTCGCAGCCTATTCTGTGATGGAGAGATCGAAAGCATTACGGGCGTAGCGCTGAATTAGATCCAACCTTCCTTTCACCTGGTATATTATATAGAGCACCAGCTCTTCGTCTTCATATAATAAGCTAAGGAGGCCAAATTTAGATAAGTTCCTAAGAGTTAGCTTGAGATTGGAGAGGGAAGCCCAGTAGGCCCCTCAAGTGATTAGAGAAGATGTGCAGGGCTAGGGATCTCATGGCGAGTCCTTTCTATCTGAGTCTGTCAACTACTTTGGAGAAGACGGTGCTAGTTTTTTTGGCATAGGTCTTGCGTAGATAAGGAATTGGCTAGTCTATCTTTCTATTGCTGGAACCGAGGTCTGTCTAAAGTTAAAGTCTAGTAGGACAGAACCCTTAGCTGCTAGCAAGGAAGAAGAAGAAGACCCGAGAGTCTCAATCAATAGAAAAGTCTAAGTTGCTAGTCCTTTCTTTCTGGTTTCAAGTTTGAAAGAATAAGACGGTGCTTGCTATAGAATACTTTCTTTGAGGAAGCGAAGACTGTCTGCTCTACCTATCGTAGGAGCCTCCCGCTAGAAAGAGAGCACTTTGCTCGTACTATGTAGTTGTCATATTGAATTGAACGGAACCTGGGCCAGAGAAGTCAACAATCGAATCGTGGTACTGTCGCCGGCTTGCCCCCTTTTTAGTAGGCCAAGAGCGGACACGGCTGGAGTTGCGGTAGCATCGGTATCAAGAAAGTAAGCTTCAGAGCTTTCTCACGCACGGGTTTAACACAGTTTTGAAAGCTAGTCGTCAACAAAACGATTATCCTGATCAAGCAAGATTACGAGCTAAATCCCACCCACGGGGAATACCTGGAGGCTTCCGGGGAATACAACCCCTAGCACAGCAAGCACTCCAAGAGGCTCGGCAGAGAGAGGGCCAGAAAATTAGGAATTCTTCTAATGGCTTTCTTGCGTCAGGCACTTTCAAAAGCTAGCTGGAATTCGATGGAATAGAACTGTCTGCAAGGGGTACTGAGACTAGAGCATATATGGGTACTGACACGAAGACTAGAGGACCCAGCATGTCAACTATAGAAAGTCTTACCGGGAAAGAAACTAGCCTAGCCCTTTCTCCTTGCCTGAGGAAAGAAAGAATCCGTCCTATCAAACAAACGACATTTTCTGGAATCTGGCATTTAGCGACAGGCGGATAATGTCTTAAAAGAAAAAGAAGTCAATTGCGAGCAAGCTTTCGTTTCCAGGCGAACCAACTACCCTGCAGCGTAGGGTTTTTTCATCTTTCGTTAGCGAAAGATTCAGTGCTGATGTAGTAACCGGGAAGATAGGTTCTACGGTCGTGCTGTATCTAGTTCGTGTGATGAATACCTATCTTTTCCTACCGCACCGACTGGCTTTGCTTTGCCCTTCTGCTCCGGCTTGGTGCTTGGTTGAATGCCTGGGCAGACTGACTTCAAGGAATGAAACTAGTTACGTTCCCCAGCCTAAAGGGGAAGATCCGCTCATAGATATTGCTTTTCCTTGCAATAGAGGAATTTTGACACATCGGTAAGGGGCTATTTCACACCTCGGACCTAAAACTGAGTCATCTCCGAAGCTCTAAGATTCTAATTAGACTAGTGTGAAAAGTATGTAAAAGAAGAAAGCCATGGGAAGGAAATATCAGTAAAGTCCCTGGAGGGCTCGAAAGTGTTGGATTCAAAAACAAGACAAGTACAGACTTCTCTGGCTATCCCTCTGACCTTTCTCTATTGATGGCTAGGAGGAGGAATTCAAACTAGGCTCACGTCTGGTCTGACTGATGAACACTTTCCCAAACAAAAGAAGAAAGCAAGGATACCTGAAAGTCCCTAGGCCGAATGAATCGAACTACTTTCTTGCTGAAACAGGAAAAGAAGTCAAGAGAAGGAGACAGAATGTAGTTCCTGTAGTGAGCCCAGGAGAAGCTACTTTAGCTGCCTTTGCTAACAGAGACATAAGACCTGTTGCCTTTGCTGCCCGCTCCCCCTTGCCTAAAGGAAGGGAAGAGGAAATATCCCTGACTAAAATAAGTTCAAAGTAGATGTTAGCTTCCATTTGAGGAGAATCAGTAAGTCAAAGTCCGTAAAGCGTAAAGAGAGATTCTCTTGTTGGTGCGTGCGGTTGGGAATGGAATGGGTAGCATTAAAACTCATCTATCGATTGATGGTAATAGCCTGTCTTGGCTGTAGATTGAGGGGTGAAGTTAGTCTTTGTATGAAGATCTTATCTTAACCATGAGGAGCTCTAAACGCATGTTTGCCTTAGCAAAGACCAGCCAATGATAAAGAATAGCTTGAAAGGTCCAATGGCGGTTCGTCTTTATGAAAGAGAATTCGAATGAGGGAAGGATTGATTCACAGGTCTAGCTGCACCACCGGTATCGATTCCTACAGGAAAGGAAGAAAGTTCCGGCTTCGTTACTTACAATTGATTTCCGAGGAATTCATTGACTCGAGTGAAATGAGAGGAAAGACCCTAAGCGTGCGGGGAGATGCCACGTTTTCAGGTCTGTTTCTGGGCATTCGAGCATAGATCCAGGCTGGGAAGCATAGAATCAACAGATGAGACCCTAGACTAATTTAGGAATCTAGTAGGCCAAGACATTTGTTTAGGTACTACGTTTGACGATGAGGCCTGGAAGTTATTTTCTAGCTCTCGGCATCACGACTAGTTATAGCAACTTGGCTTGACAATTTCAATGTCTATCTGAAGGAGAGAGATTATTTCCTTCTTCTAGAAATTGACTTCGCCTAATTCTATTATGATCATTCTTTTTTTTTTTGGGAAACTTATATTTTTATTTACTTTTTTTTTTTATGCATACACCTTTGGGGCTGGAGTACTTAATGACTTGAGAAGATAGATAGAATAGTAGACGGCTAAGTGCCTAGGAAGAAAAGAAGGAAGATCAGACTAGCGACCGGAAGCAAATCACCCAAAAGTCACAAGAAGGAGACCTTTTACCTTACGTTCTTTGTACCAAGGTTGGAATAGAAAGACGGCCATTAAGAGATTGAAAATGAAAGACTGCCCAAGACAAAAGAAAGAAGGAACAAAATAGGGCTCTCTGATCTGTAAGAAAATTCGAAATAGAACTCAGGCACGAGATCAATGTGAACTACAAGAGAGGTACGAGGGAATCATCATTGGTGTGATTACGAAACATAGATTGGTGTGTTTACGGACAAGCGAATGGAATAGAGGCATGGTTCATTCGTTATTATTATTAAGTACCGGGGAGAGAATAGTTGTTGGGCCTTTTTTCCGGTCCGGTATCAAAAAATCTGCCCTGGTCTCTGCTACCAGGACAGAGTCATACGCTTGTAAATGATTGGTGTAATACTCACTTGTAACTGATAGGTGTCCGAATTTATGACTTATGGGGGGTTGAAGACAAAACTAGAAGTCTTCCAAACGCAGGTGTATGTTTACAGGCCAATAGTAGTATTTTCCTAGGAACAGCTTCTACGACGATAGGCATCATAAAGGCATAATTCGTTCCACAAATCTCACCATAGCTACTTCCGATCGATCATGCTCGCCCTTGCCACTCGCGCCGGAGTTCCCTTTCTCTGCCCCCTGACTTCCGGAGTTCCTTGAATTCCCGGAAGAGGACTAAAAAAAGGACTTTGACGACGGTCCCTTTGGAGACTCTCGGCGATCTGTCCCATCCTTTCCGCCCCATACAATTCTTCGGCGATTTCCGCCAGGCGTTCCCCCTGAAACTCGCCCAGCGGAATTGTGTTGACTTCTCGGCAGATGAGAGTCATTGTATGGGCGACCGATTCATGCGCATGGAGCAAGCGCTGAAAGTCTTCCAGAGAAGGAGCCTGCGCCTCGCCCCTCTCCTGCGACTCCACATGGGGATTGACTCTCCCGTTGGAGTTCCAGTCGTCGCTGCTCTTCAGAGAGCAAGTGGGGCCAAACCTCATCGAAGGCGGCAATCCCCTCCTGAAACTCCGGAGTTGGCATGCGAAGAACAGGAAATTGTTCCGACAAGGACGGTGAACCCCTATCCTGACCCTTTGAGTCTGCGCCTGCAATTGAGGAAGAGAAGTGTCCCCAATTGTCAGACGGGCCAGGAGGTGGTGTACTAGACCCGAGAATCCCTACCTTCCCGCAATGCCTTTCTATACATTGGGGGAATAATGCGGGGTATACCACTTCGAGTAAGAGCCACGTACGTCTTCATAGACGGTCGGGCCTCTTTATCACCGCCCACGTACCACATAATATATACTCCTTGATTTTTGTAATCGCCGAAATTGTACGACGAACCTTCTTGTTCCAGGCTTTTCCATGCGCATATGGCGCGCAAAGGAAATCCGATTTCGGTAAGACTTGATCTGAATCGTAGTTCAGATTCAAGTCGGTTCAGTGAGGGCGACCGCGAAAGTCACCGAATGGGTCACCTTCAGTTTGTCCCATATTTATATAAAGAAAAAGGCGTGGGAGGACGTTGCAGATGTCCGGGACGGACACGACTTCTTCTAACGCTAGAAGACCACAGGAAGACACCCGGGACCAGAGCATGTCGTGAAAGAAGCACACTGGGCGTGCTTCGACCGTGTCTCCGGGGCACAGTTGAATGTAGATATCATGAACGCGAGGTGCAGGATACCAGGCCGAGAAACCCGGGCAACCACTCCCCTATGTGCCGATCGCTAGCGCATCCAGGGCCCCGGCGCCCCGGCTCCGATGGAGAGGCCTAGCCTGATCTGAGAAGTGCTAATTCGGTTCGGATAGACTGAATTCAAGAACGCCGCCGCCCCTGGAATCAATAAGAAAACAAGTGCTAAGTTTCAGATCAGTGAATAAACCGAAACGAAAGAAGAGAAGTTTCTCGCTCGGCGCCTAAAGCGCACTATGCTCCGCTTCAACAAATGAGAGTTTTCGGTGGAACCGGTGAACCACGCGAGCTGGTTAGATGCGTGGGACAGAGGGCTCGTAGTACCTGCTAGCGCAGCTATGCAGTGGAAGGGAAGGAGCCTAAATAGACCCCCTTCTTGATTTTGATTCAAAGACACAAAAGCAGTACAAAGAGATTGGACTCTCGGATGAGACTAAGCAGCTACCGACCGTTCCGACGCGCCCCTGACCTATCTTGATTAAGACCGAAAACCCTATCTCAAGCTAAAGTGGAGCCTAGTTTAAGCTTTCATTAAAATCATAGAATGGAAAAATAAGAATAACCACTAGTAGGGATATGGATGCGGATATGGATGGACTCTCGCTCAGTCAAGAGAGTTGTAGATTCGTAGAACAGGAGAAGAGTACGCACGCGTAAGCTTGACTACACTACACCTTAAGAATCCAGCGTAGAAAACTCCAGGGCGCGCTAGCGCACTACGGTGCAAGAAAACTACAGCGCTAACGCGCAACGAGCTTCAAAACTCCTTACTCAACTAGAAATCGAAAGGCGTGGAGTTAGCGCTTTTGACTTAACTTATACTTGAATCGGGGGTAGGGGCTGACGGCGCTCAGGAGTAGATTGTTGACTACACGGAACGAAACCTAAATGGCTTCGGCCCCTATAAGTTAAGTAAGAACATGACCACACTACACCTGCCTAAGTCTCATTACGTTCCGAATTTCAGTTCCATGTAGGCTTGTAGTGAGAGGGGCCTATTTAGTAGTCAGCGTAGGACTTTGCTGCTTTCACTTTACTAGTAAGGGCGCAGGAGCGCACTGGAGTTTTCTACGCTGGCTGCATGGATTCCTTAGATCTAAAGAATCCATGCTTCCCCCGGAGCGAGACTCACTCTATCCAGATCTCAAAATGGAAGAACGAGCTAGGCGGCCGGCGGGCAAGGAAAGGGGGCGGGGCCTTGGCGAGACGTTCTTCTTTCGAAGCGTTTTGCCAAGAGAGCGAGGGCGCCCTTCTGGGGTGGGAGCGTTTCCTTTCAAATGACAACTGCCTCTTCCTGCTGCGGGGGCGTTGCACGAAACCAAACCGCCCCCCGCCCGATCAAGTACCAGTTGCTTCGCTGGTGGGCCACTTGGGTTAGGGAGGCATTGTCCCTCAGTTCTTACCAACCTCCAGTGTGTAATCGACATGTTGCTAGCTTATTATCGGTCGAATAAGAATCATTGATTCCCTCTGCTGTCCATTTCTTCTCATTCAGGGCGTTCGGCCGGTGCTCCTTTCTCAAACCAGAACCACTCTGAACGTTAGGGAAGATCAGGGAAGACCACCTGAGCGAACCGCCCGAAGGGACTTGACTTATCCGAACGTTAGCGGCTTAAGCTAAGCCTATCACGAGCAGCGTCGCTGCTTGATCGGCGGGGAGGAGCATCTCAAAGTATGGGGCAAAGGATCAAGCGCTTTGACTTTGTCCCCCGGGATCCACCACAGGTTGGGTTTGAGAGCCGGTGATGGGTGACTATCCAGCACGGTTCGGAGAGCACTTGTAGTCTGCGCTGGTGAATGGAAGCCCCCCATCAAGCAAGAAAGAAGCGGCTCTTCCCACGGCGGAGTCACCATTGACTCTATTTATTATTATGGTAAATTCGTGTATCAAGATGTCAATCTGAGATCTTATTTCGGTTCGATACGTCCACCTACGAGACTCACCTTTGGCTTTCGTCTCGGTAGGTGTATTATTCTACATTTTCCCAAAAGAACATTCATTCATTTCTTTCTTCCCCGGCGACCACGACGACTGAAACGACGCGACAAATCCAAACCCGGAAAGGAGAAGGGCCGGTGGTGGGCATTTGGGAAAGTCGGGCCGATCGGGTGTCTTCATTCAAGCGACGGTACAGAAGAAGAACGAAACGAAGTGAGAGGCCGGGGGGCAGGGAAAAGAGTCGAGTCGATCAGGCTCGACGACCGGGAGAAGCCAAACGAAATCCGGATTTGGCCGAAAAAGAAGCAACGCTATGGATACCATGACCGATCACCATCGAGAAAGAAGAATCTTTCTAAATCACTTCGGGTCAGCGGGGCCTTCAAGCATCCGAAATACGCCGGGGTTGTCAATGACATAGCGTTCCTGATAGAAAATGACGACTCCTTCAGAAAAACGAAGTTATTCAAGTTCTTTTTCCCAAAGAAGTCCCGCTCCGACGGCCCGACGAGTCATCTACTAAAAAGGACCCTCCCCGCTGTGCGCCCCTCCTTAAATTATTTGGTCATGCAATACTTATTGAATACAAAGAACAAAATGCATTTCGACCCCGTCGTAGTTCTCAATCATTTCGTGGCACCGGGCGTGGCTGAACCATCTACGATGGGGGAGCGAATGAACAGGGAAGAAGCTTAGATAAGAGAATACGTTCTCGCATCGCTTTTTTTGTAGAAAGCTCGACCAGCGAGAAAAAGTGTTTGGCCGAAGCCAAAAAGAGGTTGACCCACTTCATTCGCTTGGCGAATGATCTTCGCTTCGCGGGAACAACAAAAACCACCATCTCGCTCTTTCCGTTCTTCGGTGCTACCTTTTTCTTTCCAAGGGTTGGGGTGTCCAATAACCTTTTGATTGAGGATGCCCGGGAACAACTCCTAGGTCAATTAAGGATCAAATGTTGGAACCTCATGGGTAAGGAGAAGGTAATGGAATTGATAGAAAAATTCATAGACCTAGGTGGGATAGGAGAATTGATAAAGGGAATAGAGATGATGATAGAGATCATACTGAGAAACAGAAGAATTCCGTACGGGTACAACTCTTATTTGAACGAAGTGAAAAAAATGCGATCTTTGTTGTCTAATAGAACAAACACTAATACCTTAATTGAGTCGGTCAAGATCAAATCTGTTTATCAAAGTGCTTCTCCGATTGCTCAAGACATCTCTTTGAAACCGAGGAACAAAACAAGATCATTTCGTTCCATTTTGAGTCAAATAGTGAAGGATATTCCATTAGTAATGCCAAAAGGGGTGGAGGGGATCCGTATTTGTTGTTCAGGTCGATCAGAAGGTGCAGAAATTGCTAGAACTGAATGCGGAAAGTATGGAAAAACATCTCGTAATGTATTTAACCAGAAAATAGATTATGCTCCTGCGGAAGTTTCTACTCGTTACGGAATCTTAGGTGTCAAAGTGCGGATCTCATATAGTCAAAAAAATCAGGGACGTGCTATATCCGAAACGTACGAAATATAGTAAATATCGTAAAGGCAGATGTAGTAGGGGTTGCAAACCGGACGGTACACAACTTGGTTTTGGAAGATATGGCACTCAAAGTAGTAGAGCTGGTCGTCTTTCATATCGAGCCATTGAAGCAGCGCGTCGGGCTACAATCGGACAATTCCATCGTGCTATGAGCGGACAATTCCGAAGAAATGGTAAGATATGGGTAAGAGTTCTCGCGGATCTCCCTATTACCGGGAAACCTACAGAAGTGAGAATGGGAAGAGGAAAAGGAAATCCTACGGGTTGGATTGCTCGTGTGTCCACGGGACAAATCCCATTTGAAATGGATGGTGTGAGTTTGTCAAATGCTCGACAAGCCGCTACATTAGCGGCGCATAAACCATGTTCGTCAACCAAGTTTGTTCAGTGGTCGTAACGTAATTTGTTAGTGTTGAAAAACCGTTGCGCTGCAGTCATCATGTCTGCTAGAGTCAAAAGAAATTGAATTGTTGACCAGTTTTCCTCATGAGTCTATTCACCTACCCGTTCACCATCGTCTTCAAAAATTTTAGGGCGTTCCAAAGTTCCCCCCTTACTCCATAGGGCGCTATGCCTGCTGATCTATCTATCCGATCCGGGTGGGAGTCAAAACCCATTAAAATCTTGCTGGGGACCCGAAAGTACAAATTTCCGAGAAGGAACGGAAGGGCAAAGCTCTCAATTGGTTAAAATCTTTCTAATGAAATCCCTTCTGCCCCTACCCCTATGATCTGAGTCGAATACTCATTTTTCTGTTGTAATTTAGGAGAAAGGGCACCTCCTTATTCCTATCAAGCCTCACCTTAAGACTGGATCGAGAAGAGAAGAAAGGGGAACTCGCTTGAAAACAGGCCTACAACTGGAACTGGCTCGAAAGCATTACGAATGGCAGGGCTTGTACTGCAAATATCCTCTTTACAGGAAGGGAAAGCCGACGTCATGCGCCAGACACGAAGAAACTTTAGAATAACAATAAAGACACTACTGTTCATGATGACATTTTTTTAGATAAAAACAAATAGAATCAGAGAAAGAGCTTCTAGTAGCCCTTACTCATATCCTATACACACTGAGTTGAGCGCTTAGGGGGGAGAGCATAAAGAGCTATAAGGTACGAGCTTAGAGCCTTGCGTCACTCTGGTATGCTAATCACTTCGTTGTACGACTCTGGAACGGGTCTTCCCCTTCATCAAGAAAGAAGGGATGCCAGACTCCTAGTGGCTTTCCTAGGTATTTATCTTTTTCCTACCGACACCAAGTTCTCACTCTCGCGAGGAACCTTCCGAGAATTGAATTGATCAAGCACGAAAACCTCGTTCAACCAAAAGGAGTGCGTTCTACCCTGACCCGAAGGCTATCTGAGCCAGCAACTAACGGGCGAGCGACGGGAAGAAAGATCGTTGAGACCCAAGTCACCAACCTGTCCAAAGTCTCGTAGAGAAAAACATTCTTGGAAACTCTTCTCTGCCGAGCAGAGATTCCACCTTACCAACCTCATATAAACAAAAACGGAATGCTGAAATGAAACCTATTCTAAGCTTCTTGACTTAGGGTGTGCTGGCAGGATCGCTTGCTTCCTTTACAGACCGGTTCCCGTTGTGCGGATTCAGACGACCAACGGAGTGAGAGCGAGGAGAAGAAAAGAAAGAAAAGTACCTCTATATTAGATTAGTAAGGGCTAGTTTCGCCTTCAAAAGCAGAGAGGAGTGACTTGAAAGAGAGGAATGAGACCAGCCTTGACGGGTATCGAGGGAGTCAACCAGCCTTAAATAAAGCAGAGAGGAATGAACGTTTGGACCATCACTTCCGAACTTGTAGGGGAGGTCAGAAAGAGTGATTTTGCCCTGAAGAAGAACTATTTGGGCTTGGCCCAGTTCAGTTGTAGCAGTGTAAGGAAAGGAAACATGAGTGAAACGATCAACTGTCTTTTTGCTTGCTACTTACATACTTTCTTTCATTGTTTACTGCTTACTGAGCTTCCTTCATGCCTCATTTCGGCAGATAGCATTGCTCACAGTCGTTTAGTCATTCCAGGATAAGGAAAGCAAACCAAGTGGTAGAAGAGTGCTATCTCCTTTGCATTTTATGGAACAATCATCATCATCATTTCCCAATCACGAAGAAGACGAAAGGGGGGGACTACCACCCATCAGAGACGCTTTCTAGCCCCATAAAGGGGAATCATCTTGCTTAGAGATAAGAGTCCCGTGCCAAACAAGAGTCCCTTGCGCTTAAGAGGAATGGTTGAAACAGCCTTACGGAACCAACTGAACCTGAAAGTCATGACCGAATAGCTTCTCGTTAGAACGTTTAGTAAGGACTGATAAAGCCAGAAGAGGTAATTTCAGTACCAAACAATGAATTAGTGTTCATTGATCAACGAAAGGATCATTCTGACCAAGAGCTCAAAGCATGAAGCCCGGTTCAAAGACATTGGGCACATTCTTCATCAACAGCACCGGCTCGTACTTCCTCCGAGATGTCCATTCATTCCGTTATTAAGGTTAGATCTCAAAGTCCTGCATCATCAACAGGGACAGAGAAAGGAAAGGCTCAACCCCTTCCAAGGGGAGCCAAAGAAGTGATAAGTGCACAAATTCAGTAAGTGTGAAAGACAGAATACGAAGTTTTCTTTCTCCTGGTGGGAAGGCGAACAGATAGAATCCTGGTGCCAAATCCAAGAGTTCCATATCCTTTCTTTAGGTCGATCAACTTATTGTTTTTCTAATTATTGTATAATAAGAGAGACCGGTTCCTTTTCTACGAATGGTCTTCGACCTCCTCCCCGGATAGGTTCTTTTTCGACACATACGATTCTTTCATTAAGAAATTGACGAGTGTGAAGACCGGGCAAGGTTGTGCTATCTCCTTGTGAAGCTCATACAGACTGCGGGGAAAAAGATAGTCCGCATCTGTTTTCGGCCGGTACGGTAGCATCCAAAGTTCCACCTCTCGGTGGTAATTCCTGAAAATATATTGTTTTTTTTCAGTTCTTGCTCGCCGAAAGATAGGAAGAACATAAATCCTTTCCCAAGGAAAGAAAGACTTGTTGGACAGAAAGCCTCCTCCACAGTCTATTGTCGAAGAGGTACTAGAGGAGAAAAAGTTTCCTATTCCTACCCTACCGTTTCCTGATGACTTAACCGATGATGGGCCAGTAAATCTGCCCTTTTCTTTGACCGGTGATAGACTGACAGCTGTAACAACCATCGCGCTGTCCTTCCCGATAGGGCTCAGTCCTCCTTACGAATTCTACCAACGTAACTCGATTAGGGTCTCAAAGTCTTAACGGCTATCTTTCGACTGCGAACTCTGTTCTTTCAAATCAGGTCGTATCATATTTCAATAGAAGTAGTTGATCACGGCGAAAGGGAAGAACGCCCAGTGATCATTTTCAGAAAGCCCCAACCTTAGGTCAGGTCAAGGTTTTCCCAGGAAAAATCTCTATTCTAGTTACATACACAGGCGCTCGGACATAAGTATATGCATCGGAGTCTGGATCATACCCAAAGTAATTTCCCGACCCCTGAGCGTGTTCGAGTAGAACCTGGAATTTCATATGTATATATAGGGTCCCGCCTCGCTCGTCGGGAACCTGAACTATGCCATTACTTTGCCATTTCAGAAAGGTTTCAAAAGCTAGATAAGCTAGATTTTTTCTTTATTTGACTGAAAAAATGTGTAAGTGAACCGGCGATCTAGGCTCTCTGGAGTCAGAGGGTAGTTTCAAAAGGAAGGACGCAGGGGGGACCCCATATTATACCAGCATCTCTTTCGGGATGGGGCAGTTAAGAATAGCTTCGCCGAACAAAGGCGAGCTAGTTTCACGTGGGCTTTAGCGAACAATTTGAATCCCTTTCCTTTGGTTTTCAGTCAAAATCCCTCTCCTCAAGCGACTGAAAACTAGGCCTAGCAGAAGCAGAAAAAAAGCTATCTTCCCACAGGACTGGACTGTCCCGCTTTCTTAATCATTCGATAGGAATTCATCGGCCAGCACCTATATTTAGCCCTGCTACAGGATAGGGGATGCGCTAGCTTATTATTTTAGAGTGGAGCCAAAGCAGCAAATGACGGAAACCCCGGTCTGTATCATGTGTGGTATAGGTGCAATGAACCACTTTTTTTCAAGGAAGACAGAGATCTCGAAAGCAAGAGCTGTAGCGAGGCAGAAGGTTTCGTACTTATGTTATGCCTTTTTATTGATTATTTCAGTGCATCCTGACTAACAACCAACAGTCTTATTCTAATTTTTCAATCAAAAGCCAATCCAATAGAATGGGTGCTCCTAGCATACGTTCTTTTTCGCTTTAAGAAGATCGAAGTAGGTCAAGACTGTAATGGTTTGATTATGAAAGTAAACAAATGACTGGTAAATCAGCCCACTTTCGAGGAGTTGACTAATAAATTCCTCCGCCAGTACTCCTACCGGCCTACCATCTCTGTGACCTAGAGGATAGCACCAGAGGACCTAATGAAGATATCCAGTCGTTTGTGACTTGGTTCAGGGAACTCTTAGCCAAAACCGACATCATAATCCCCCGAGTCTCAAGCTGTCCAAATGGCTATAACCTTAGAGATTCTCTCGGTTCCTTCATGCTTTTAGGGCCGTCTACATCGAGCTGTACGACAGAACCCTCCCACCCAGCTAGAGAGAAAGAAGGCTTCTATACATAAGTTTAGGAGACCCTTTTCCCGGGTCTTCAAATCTTCCTCGGTTAGAAAACGGCAAAGCATCGGGATCAAGGAAGATTCTAAGCTTTATCACTCTATCTGTCTAGCATGGGATGACTGTGCTCTTACCTCCATGACAATTCTTTCGGAAACTATCGAGAAGGACATCCAAGCTATGAAAACCACTTTTGCAAAGGATAGGGTCTTTGAAGTGGTAACAGATTGGATTCCCTCGTGGAAGTCGTTGGGTCCTGGTCAAGTTTCCCTAGTTAGCCCCTTCTTTCATAGGATTGAACGACCAAAGACTCCCCACTTACGGCGCCGGAGAAAGAAAATGACCCTGAATACAACGCCAGATAGACTCCCAAGGATTACACTTTGGCTGATCATCCAAGAGACGAGAAACTCAAGAAAGATAGAGAAATAGCTCACTTTATTCGAATATCTCACCTAGAGGCCGGACAAAGATAGGATACCGCTTGGCATACAGCACCTGAGGAAGAATTCCTACTATTAATCCGACTGGAAGCGAGAGAGACTGCGGCTGTTGAGGGAAGATACTTTTTGACCTGGCCCAACAACTTTGACTGCAGCGGAGGAGGATACCGCGGATACGGAATACCCTAGATTGACACACAAAGAAGATCTCGGCCACTGATATCACCAATGCCTGAAACTGCGTAAGAAATAACTACAGATTGGCAGCGGAGACTCCTTTGGAAGATAGACCAACTCACAGAGAATATTTCGGCAGAGATAGCTACAGAAGATTACCCACCTGAAGATACTACTCGGACCCCTGGGCTTTTTATGAATAGCTACCCAGCGAATTATACTGTTGTCGAGACCATCCCAGGGGGGGGATAACCAGAACACTATCTGATGAGCGGTGTAAAATGAGCTTAGTTCATGTTGGGCTCGACTAGCTACGGTGAAATAGGTCCCCTTCCTGAGAGGGAGAAGGGAAAGATTTCTGGTTGTACAGTGGGAGCCCGCCATGGTCGTGGTATTGGCAAGGTCCAACCGTATTTTCTTCCTTCCTAGCCAGCCGCGAAGATCAAGTTGACCGGAATGCTCCTATTTCAGTAGTTGATCGAATCTTGCCCTACTCTCATCTATCGTTGAAGGTATGGAACTCGTATCCCCAGGGTGCCACTGAGTTCGAGGTGCTCGCTCTTCTACCTCCGCTATCTGTACCAAAACAAGGTTTTTTCTCCTTTAGAAAGAAGGTCCTAGAACCCGCCCGTAGTATAGTCGAGCGTGTTCCAAAGTGCATGGCCTATCTAACTCTCCTGCGCACGGGAAAAGGTTGGTAAGCATACCTGGCTCAGCCATTAGAGTGAATTTCCATTCACGGAAAACTTTCCACCAACGCCTCTGACGAGCGAATCAATTCCTCATCCTTATAAAGAAACGAAATCCTATGCTGCTTGAGGAAGGGGACAGTCACAGGCTCGCTTATTCTTCCACTAGTTGTTAGCGCGAACAAGCAAGTCCATCTGCGCAGAAATTCCCCTCTCTCTAGCAATCAATAAGAAAAGTCCATTGGGCTCAAGCTTTCTCTCTTTATCCGCCGAACCAGCCAATCTTGAAGCTTTCTTTACCATCAGTCTTCTTCCTGAATTCGTAACGTAACGACTGGCCCGTAGAGGGAAAGTCTTAGCCCGGCCCCCAGTTGGAATGAAAACCAAGCTTTATAAGCACGGTCTCTAAGATCGACTTTCCCAAGCTATCCAATATGACCAGCTTCCCTCCTGTTCGGCTTTATCAAAATTCCATGGGGAAAAAAGTAAGGTTGAAAAGGTAATGTGAGACTCTATAGCTACTGATTACGTAGACCGACACCTTCCATTAGACTTTCCCAGAGTCTGTCTATTCTACTCTCGCCTTGAGCCAGAGCCCACCATACACGAAGACTAGTTAGACTGCTGCCTATACAAATCTTCCCCATCGAATTTACCTATAAGAAAAAGCCAAAGGGGAACGAATATCTTTCATTGTTAACACCACTACTACCAAAGCCAGGAGCCGAAAAGAGATAGATGCGCTTACTGCTTCGAAATGACATAAAAAATAGTAATAGAATGGATTCCCAATAGCTTTTGACAGCCCCGCTACCGTCGAATCGGCAATGTCGGGCTAACTCTACTCTAATAGATATAGGAAGTAGAACGGAGACTGATGTAACTGAAGGAAAGGGGATATAGGTACAATAGGAGGGTCAAGCAGGTAAGCGAAGGCTCTCTCTGCGCATCCCGGCATTCTTTTCCTATCTTATCTTCACTGTGAAACCTGCTCTTGCTATCTCGAAAGAGAATTCTCCTGTTAAAGTAAAGACGCACGCATAGAAATGAAGTTCCGGGATTATTTTGAAAATTCGGACAGCGGAAACGCCGATAACACTACCAGGATTTTAGGGTCAAAGCGTTCTGATAAGGGAAGAAGAGACGTCAGCCTCTTTTGTCTCGAAAAAGGCCTTTCTTTTAGGATATCTCTTTTTGGTTATGATTGAATCGTCCGGAATGACCTAAATAAAAACGTGAGTTTCGAGTCTCTTTAGAGGTCGAAGGGTAACCAAACGGATGCGCGTGAAGCAATCAAAGGGCTGCCCTACTTCTCTAGCCTACCGCGAAACGGCTTTCGCGCTAGCGCGCTCATCCCTTGCTTTCTCAAATGATCTTTTTGAACTGGCTTGAACTCACTTTAAGGTTCTGGTTACACTGCCCCCTATACCTGCTGGAACTGATGTTAATCTTGATATTACCCTATGTTACGAGCACTGGGAGACTATACACTTTAACTAGGACTGCTCCCAAGACTGGCCAAAAGAAGGCATTCTCTTCAGGGGTATTAAAAAAAAGTTCGGATCTTTTGAGAGTTTTCTTAAAGCGGTAGGAAAGATTGATATTCAAGTTACCCGGGGTAAGACTAATAGGCCTTAGCCGTTAGCACGTTATTAAAGGAAAGTTCTGACTCTTAGCCACCCTATCCCTCTTAGGGAAAACTCTTATGCTATTAACCGTTTACTTGGCGCCCTGACATACAGTGGGTAATCTCTTTCGAGTCTCATTTTGACTTCCATCCACTGCAAGTTAAGTTATCTTTCTGTAGGAGTGATTAATATGGCCAGTGCTAGCGAGTATTTCATAGTGGGATTTGTAGCAGCTGGTTAATACCGGGCGATTCGATGCATCAAGGACCCCGGACGATTTGCTTGAAAAAGAAGGGGATGAAACTCTATCAAATGGGGTTTGTTAATTCAGTTGACTTCCTTAAAGAATTAATGAACTTTCTTCACCAACTCGGAAGTAAGAAACAGGAAAGACATCCAGGGATAGGTATGACAACCAACCCGCACAGCTTGTTCAGCTTTACAGCAAGTCTAAAGATAAGGCAAGGCTGCTAGGAGAGAGCAAAGCGACCATTTTCTGTGCTTTTCCCTATCTTACTAATAATAAGAAAGGCGACCACTTAGTAAACAGGAAGGGGCGTAGCTGCTCGCAACATTTTTTTGTTAGAGAGAGAGTAACGAGTTTGTTTGAAATAAGTCCAATAAGATGATACGAAAACCAAGAGTGAAAAGCTAGCTCAGAATACAGTCTAGTGGGGCATGGTTTAGAAGGTGGGTTACCTGCTGCAGTCTAACTTAGTTAGAGGAAAGCTTGCTCATCAGAAGGATAAGCAAGGGTTTATGAATTATCCTAGCAAGGGCATAGTTGATAAGGCTAAGCGAAAGCAAACAGGGGAGCCCCTTTGGTTTGAAGGTTTGGTGTTCAGTCCGCCATTCCAAGGGAAATGCCTGGCTATTCAAGCTAGCGTGGTAACGAGATGGTGAGTGAAAGTGAATCGGTTAACGAGACTGAGGAAGATGCCTAGCTAGTTTTGAACCAGAGCAGGGAAGTGAAATAGCTAAATCTGAAGTGAAGCCGCAAAGAGCTCCCCCAACGAGCTCTCTCCGCTCTACCCAATAGACTATTTGCTAAAGTTCAAAGGCCAGTTTGAAGAAGGTCCAATGTCCAGACATGCGAAGTAAGTTCAACTGCCGTTCCACTTACTTATAGGCACCTCTATAAGGGTAGATGTAAGTTCTAGTATCTTTTAACAGAAGTCAAGTAGAGGAGAGATCCTTTTCATAGCCCTAAGCGGCCTTAATAAGCAGTAGAATCCTGCGCTACTACGAAGAGTTCGCAGCTTGTGGAAGCGGAGGAAATAGCACCAGCGGCAGAGCGTCAGAGTAGAAGCCTAGGTTGTTCCTGTGGCCGACCCTACTTAGCCTTCACCACCAATGATGCAGGACTTTTTTACCTTGACCCAGTACCCAACCCTGTTGACAGAGCCTGTTGATTGATAGTCCCTTAATGTATATATCTAGGTTGGTGATGAACCAAGATTCCTTACTTCTATTCGCTATAGCTTCAATGCCGAGCTAGCATAGCGGTTGCGCTATTTGTTGAGGAACTAACAACAAATAAGCTAAGTTCTTTCTCCTCTAAAGCCGGAGCATATCGCTACTGAAATGAACCTGTTTTGGCAAATGCTCTACCAAGCTGCACATCTTCAAGCTTAGGCCCACCTTGACCTATTTCGTTACCTATGCCTTCGCATCTCGTTCGAAAGCGGCAGGCAGCATGTAGTTGAGCCGAAAATAGGAGTGAGAGCGCATCTTTGAAAGGAGCGAGATTGAGAAAGGTAGGTCGCCTAGAAAGGATAGCTTGTCCAGGAAATGCATGGCTTCTATAGGCACCTTCCTAAGCAACTGATCTAACTTCCACTGCTTATCTATAGTCTTCCACGTCCATAGGATTCCACGGCTTAGCCATCTGTTTGAGCTACATCACGAAGATGTCGACTTTGCGCTATGCCATACGATCTCAGGGTTGCTTCGATTCCTTGACGCTATGTGGGAGAACTCAACCAAGCAACCCTTGATAGCAGGTTCATCAGAGGATGACATTTTTTAGAGAAAGCAAGGAGAGTGGGAAAGCTAACCTACCCAACCGTTTGATTCGCTGAATCTGACCTTCGTCCAAGAGTTCGGGCTTCTACGCGAGGAACGTGCTTTCTGACATCGAGTTTCAGCTATGCCAAGAGATCACTACTTTGATACGGTCGGTTCCCTTGGTCATTCTGAAGGAGAAGTCCCGAAACTGAACTAGTCAATTGAAAGGATCATTGCTAATCCATTGGCTTCACCGAGATCGGATAGCGCATAAGAGGGCATTTTATGAATGAGAAGAAACTCTTTCTACACTCTAGACATATCCTGTGCCTCTTCCTTCCTTGCCCGCCTCAGAATATTCCATCCTTTTCGACTGGTGGGACGAAGTCGCATTGATTTTTTCGGCTCTGGCCTTCGCTGAAAAAGTGAGGCTTTACTTGACGAGTAGACCTCAGTTACCCTATTCCTGTAAACTTATGTAGAGTCTTTGGTCTCTTAGCCTAGCGCAAATGAATGTAGTCTGCGGCCCCTTCGTCAATGACCCATGGCTTTGAGGAACTACTCGACCTGTTCCATCCCAGATTCTTTTGCCCTTCTCAACAAGAAGCTTATTAAGCGAGAATCCCATCGTGACAAGCAAAGCACTTAACGAAGAAAAAGCTTAAGGGAAGCCCTCTTGAGAGAGAGTTGTCAAGCCCTTCCTCGTTCACTAGTCACTATAGGATAGGCGAGATAAGATAGCACTCGAATCCATATATGAATGGCTTGGCGTTGAACGTCCACTATCAATTCCATACTCTAATGGCAAGCTTTTCTAGTATCTATTTCTTCCCGGAACGTAGGAAGGCACTCCTCTGAGACTGATACTGATGAACCCAAGATAAAGAGTTTTGACGCTTTGCTTTCAACCGGCCCTAGAGCTTGATCATAGAGCGAAAGGCCTCTTTCTTATCTTATAGTAGTAGTAAAGCAAACAACTCCCGTTCTGCTCCTGCAGTCAGAATCCTCTCTTAAGCCGGGTTTTTGGGGAATATGATATGATGATGGTTGGAAGTTTGATCTTCAAACAAAGAAAGGGCAAAACAGAAATGTTTGCAGTGAAGAAGGGCAAACATTGGATAGTTCCAAAGAACCCCAGCAAGCGGAGGCTACAAGCAACTCCATGAGCGCTGACGCGCGCCACTGACTGATAAGGGGGCGCTAACGCGCATCCGTTTTCTTTGCTGGGCGCAATATAGATGCGCTGACGCGCGCCAGAACTCACTAATAGAGGGTTCCAAAGAAGCAACGGCTGAAAAGCTTTACTAGAGCAAGGCTTACTAATATATTATTTATCAAGGGCGTTAGCGCAACTATTTCAGGCGTTTTCTTCGCTTCGCTTGCTGCTGAAAAACGTAATAGGCTAATATGAGTCAAACCCGCCACGATTCCTATACCATATGGATGATCGCAACCATGAAGTAAATCTTGAAACTCTTCAACTAATAGAAAACCGTGCGAGCAAGTTGGAGAGGCCCCTTTTTACGAGGTGCAGAGGAAAGCTTTCGGTTCGAGGGAATCGCAGGCGATGTTAATCGTCACCGATTCAGAAAGCAAGTCATCGATGAAATAAGAAGAAGAAGGGGCAGGCTCTGGAAGAGTATCTGGCCCATTGGCTATTGTACGTGTAGGCACAGGCTCTTAAAGACCTCTCCTGTGGGCTAAACGCGCCTCCAACGCTCTTTCAGAGCCTCTCAAGTCGTAGTATGGGAATAGGCTCTACAACTCTACCAGGATTCGGTCTCGCCTTTCAATGCTATTTTTGTCGTTTCAAGTACCAGGTTAGTTTAGTCAAATTGGAAATCCAAATCTAAACACAAGGACATTCAAATCATTATCTGATTATATTCTTTCTATGAGTCATTCTTGACAATGTTCATTGCTCAACACCGGCCTTGCGGACTCTATTGGACTAGTCTAAAAAAGAATGGAATTGGATCAAATCCAGGAAGGGGGTGCCATTGATCCTTGGTACGACGAAGCTTTTCTCTTCTTGACGAGAGAGTGACTTGTTAACGATTTGTTGTAGTTTACCCTGAAACCTTTTTCTTGGAAAATGGCTCAGTGGGAGGAGCGCTTGGGTATGCAAGAAGGGCGGATGGTTATATTGAATCTTGCCAGTAATTGTCTTCAGGAAGCAAGCAACCTTCAGTAATTGGCTGGCTAAAAAGGTAGGTATGCCGGGATTGGAGGAGCTGTTTCTTCGAAGATTTTGGGTGAAGCTAGCTATGTGCTTGGTGTCAAGATCGTCAGAGATCGATCTAAGAGACTTCTTAGTTTGTCCCAAGAGACTGACATCAAGAAGCTGCTTGAACGATACCAAATGCGCAATTGTCAACCTATGGAGACTCCTGTGGAAAAGCAATGTGGGCGGCCCCAGAAGAAAGAGAGAAGATGTCAAGAGTTCCGCGCAGTCAGAAGCCTGATGTATGCTATGATGCGTACACGGCCCGAGATTTCTTAGGCTCTTTGGCTTTAAGCTGTTTTCCAGACGAACCCAGGACCAGCGCACTGAAAGATGGTAGGATATTGAGGTACCTGAAAGGAACAGCAGATTACATGCTATGCTATCAGAGTAAGGATTTGCGCCTAGTAGGTTAGAGTGATGCTGATTGGGGAGGGTGACCTAGATGAGTGCAAATCAACAAAAGGGTATGCCTTGATGTATGCTCCATAATGGTCCCATATCTTGGAGCAGTTAGAAGCAAACTTGTGCAGCCCATAGAGACTGAATACATAGCATGTTCAGCACTGGTACAGGAAGTGGTTGAGGAGGAAAAACTGCGTATAGGTACTCTCCATCAACGAAAAGATAGCTTCATATGCTGTGTGAAGTAAGCCGACAAAGGGCCTTTTAACCGTAATCTTAAACAGCCTCATCTTCGCTTGAATCGCAGAGGTTATATAGAACCTTCCCCTATTCTTCAGATGGCTATAATGTAGGTCTACTCCAGTAATACAAATAATGAATTGCCAGCCAGATGGATGGTCCTAACCCGCCGACTCCAGCACCTCTATTGCTTGTGAAAGATAGCAATTCCTCTGCTTTGATGCTTTCTTCCGCTGATTCAACAATAGCGGATTCTACCCCGTAAAAAGAGAAAGAAGCAGTTATGCCATTCGCCACCTTCGCCCAAAGCCTTGAGAGCCGAGGTGCGAGTAGATTTACCCTCAAAACTACAGCCCTAATGAAAGTAAAGTAACCTATTTTTGCTACTATTCAGGGGATTCTTTAAGGGCTATAAATGGTCTAGTCTCAATCAGGTTAAAACGAAAACCTTTGATTTTGAGATTCCAGTGGGTCAAAGGGCTTTCAGACCAAGCCTGAAAAATCTCTAGCTCAAAGAGGGAAGTCAAAGGATCAGATGATCTTTCAGCGGTTCCCGGCCGTCAGTATCATGTCCCCGCGTCTCTGCATCTATTATTCTAGATGGACATCAGGTTGAGTTCGAGATCAAGACCCAGAAGTAGAGATAGAGGCAAAGAGCAGGAGGGAGAGACGGTTCAATACCCGATAACCAGGGTTCAATCTAAGAGAGCCAGTCCTCACCCGACAAGATATTGAAGGCTGCCTATTCGTGACCGCGGGGCGATCAGCAGTCGGCCCCGTTTGGAATACAGGAGGATTCCTATGGGATTGACGGGAGAAGAGGCGGCAGGGGCCTCTTAGAATTCAGTACCGTGGGAATGTGATTAGGAGTCACATTTAGTTAGATTGGGTAACTATCTCTATATAAGCCACCTTTCCCATTTCGTCAGCCAACGAGATCCCCCTTGGTCCTCAGGGAAGTTGCACTCAGGGACTAACAGCGGAGGAAAGACCAGCATAGAAGATAGGCGTATACCTCTGTACATAGCATCTGGTAAGGACGTTATGTACCACAACTATCATACGACACCTCTCCAGAGGAAAGAACATCTTAGAGTTCTATGCCAACCAGGTCAAAACCAAAGTAAAGCGCAGCACAGAAACAAGCAAGTAATCCCTTACCTAGTCAACTGGTCAATCTGTCTACGATTGCCGGGTCGTGTTCGTGAACCTATAAAGAACTTTGAGAATTGCCCTCGGAAATTACTGAAAGACTGGCCTACGACCCTTCACAGAAAAAGGGTCTCTGCTTAAAGGAATTTCAGATAAGTCTTTGGGCGTACTTTGACGAGGGGTGACAAATGGCAGTTGCTAGAGCGGTAAAGACAAGGGACGTGGGATAAGGGTAGGAATCGCTCGAAGCAGTCGGGTCACCGGGAGATAGGGATTTAGTTATCTACCAACCAACCGGCCGCCAAGAAAGCCATTCTCTTTCTATTAGATTTTCCCCTCGAGTAAACAATTTCAATGCCTTTTCTCGTCTCTGGAGCCCTTGGACTATCAGTATTCAGCTGGTGGGAGAGCTCCAATTTCAGCGCCAGGTACTTTGGTTGAAGATAGAATAACGCTTTCCAAGCGGACTGAAGAAGACACGCCTATTGTATTGGTTGAGTAGGAGACACTTTCACTAAGTAAGACGGCTAGCTAATCCACGGAAAGTAGGGAGGAGTAGGGGCGTAGCGAAGGTTGAGACCGCGCAGGGAGCTAGAATGTATCTATTGGTTAGGCCGTGATAGCCTCTCTTTCCCATATATAATGGGCTGCCCTGACCCCCTTTTTTAGTAAGGTAGACAAAAGTCCGGGATCGGGAACAGAAAGACAATTACTTGTTGTAGTTGCACGCTCGTCCCCTCAAGAAAGAGATGCGCGAAAGGAAGGTGCTTAAGCGGAAAGAGTGGTCAGTGAGGCTCAATTCTTTGTATTGATTCCAAGACCCAGGGCATAAGGAATTCACTAAGTATAATAAGATTCCCCTTTTGAGTCAATAGAAGGCCAATGTGGAGACCCCCAATGTGGTAATAGCCGGTAGAGACCTACGTTATTCACAATAGGTGAACTTGCTAGAATGCTGTTTAATAAGCAAATATTGGTAACAGGCTAAAAAAAAAAAGCTATATCCCGCAGGAAGATCAAGCCATTTTTCCTTATTCAACTCGGTAAATTGAAAGAAGTCCCAGCCGAGAGTTTCGACATTAGTGATTAGCTCAGAATCTGGCCCCTAAACCAAGGAAAATTTCCCATAATACATAAGAATCCGACTGATCGGACCGAACTGCTAATGAAATCCATTTTGCCAGTTAAGCTAACAAGAAAGAAATAGATCAGAAATCTAGTTTGAAGGCCCGAGAGTACGGGAACTGGTCCGGTAGGGAAGGTGCGAGATGATGAATGAAAGGGTCTGCCTCAACAGATGAATCCGTGACAGCAGCGACTGAGGAAGGAATCGCTGGAGTCATTGCCAGCCGTCTTGTATCCTGGCAGAAGATCCCCCAAAAAAAGCAAGCAGCATTTCTTTCCTCGGTCAGGCCCGGGGGATGCCTCCTACCTTCCTTCTGACCCCGTGCAGTGAGCAAGCAGCAGGAAGAAGCAAGCATCAATCAATCAATTCGATTTCTTTCTATTTTGAAGTACACCAAACGCTCCTTGGGATTCTTATGGGATTCTTATTACAGTGATAACCCCATTTCACTAATCGCCAGGGAGAACATAAGTTCTCCAATTCGCATGTCTTACTCAAAAATCTCTAGAGAGGTTGGTAGAGAGGGGAATTGCATGATATGACCAACGAGAAGAAGGCCTTTGGAAAGCCCCTTGTGGGAGGGGAGGTGAGGCGCGTAGAAGGTCTCATTATCTTAACAAGACGGTACACCGGTACACAAGACAGGATTTCAAATAGATGGAAAAAACAGGCCCTTGAAAGGTGTATAAGTAGAGCCCACTTAGGGAGAAATGTATTTTTTGAGATAACCATAAGCAGGTGGTGCTCCTTGAGAGCCCTAGATGAGACTTGAAGAAGCGTAGTTGCCAAATAGCAGTAATTTCCCCTTTGGCCATACGTCCTACTTCAACTCAGAAAGGTTACAGGACAAGAATAGGCCGAACCAAAGCTAGGAGCTGTTGATCTGTCAGTCTTGCCCCTGGACTGGACAGGTGAACACTTGTCTCGGATCCACGCCCGAATCATCAGCTGTATATAAAGATTTGAATAACTCAACAATTAACCAACCTTTTAAGCTCATCTTTGTCATTACACCATGTGTCATCCTCCCGCTTAAGAGCCACAATTGGATTTCGTCGTCTGCGTATAATTGTGGTCGTGTGGAAGAATTTCGTGTTTGGCAGGCCCTTCGAGGGTGGGCCGAGCTTACTTTATTATATTAAGCAGATGATATAGGTATTTCGCGAGCAACCGCAGTAAGGAGGTTATTGAGGGGATATTCTCCTTTGCCCGGAGGTTTCCCGATACTATAGTTGTTAACAGCAAACTGAGCTTTGAACCTTGACCCCTTGATTCTTTCCTTCTTGAATCCCTTCCCCCCTCTAGTGGTAAGGCCTTGAAGGCAGTCTTAAGATAAGCGCTTTCGTAAAGCAGTGAGCAAGCAAAAGCAAGATAGTTAGAAAGCTAACTTAGAAAAATTCCTTAGAACTAGGGGGGGATAGGCAGAAAGCAAGGGAAAAAGCTATTAAGAAGAGTTGGATTATACCCCGCCCTCAAATAGCAATCCTAAGTAAAAAAGTATATCTGCTGTGGAAGCTAGTGATAAACCCTAAGTCTCAGTGGTTTATAGAACCCCGTAGAAGAAAGCTTAGTGCTATGCCCTCTATTTACGTTACTGGGGGTACTCTCTTGCTTATCTTTCTGTTGCCCCGCCAGTGAGGAGGGGGGAATATAGTTGAGAAAGGTCCATAGGGTGAGCACGCTACGCTTTTAGCCATTGAGGATTAAGGTTCGCATGTGGCTTGACCAACGAGGAAGATTATTGCGTTGTCATCATAACATAACCTCGTATTTGAATTAGTGAATATGGGCGAAACGGTAGAATAAATGGCTCCTGTTCGACCAGGTCGGACTCTTCCGATACGGTTAGGGTGGGTCGTTTTTTCACACTGTGCTTTCTTGATTCATCACTCGGATGCTCTCACAGCGATGCTGAAAAGGTCATCTCTACTCTGGTTCAACACTCCCCTGACTTACGCGAAAGAATCATCCTCAGAAAAAACTAGCATCCCGGATGGTTTAGCTCAAGGGAAGCACCCTGAGAGCAAAGAAGTTCGATCAATTCTGCCAAACAAAGCCTCTCCTTATAGTCGAGCATATTACATAACCTCTCCTTATCTCTCAGTCTACTGCTTCTGAAAAGACTTATAACTGCGAGAGTGCCTTAGATCAGGTTCAGAAAGAGGCTCGATTCTCAAAGATTGAAGAAGAAAGAGGCATGCTATCATGTCTACGAATACCGGGTATTTGACTTCAACTTAGCTACTTAGCGAATGTCCTTGTGATGAATGAACTATCCTCCCTTCTATCCTTAGTCCCTCGCTTCCATTGGGATTCGTGCAAAGAGATAGATCACACCGGCAACAAGGGCCTCTTTCTAGTCCTACTCCTATTCCGACAAGACTAGCTGCCCTTATTCCTTCTACCATGCTTGACATGGAAGGCATTGTCGCAGTCGCAAGAAAAAGTGTTCTTCTTTGTTCACTCTCCCTTCCCGGGTTATATATAAGCTTTCATCTCGATTGGGTTCGGGAGACGTGGTAAAGAAGATAGATGTCGCATATCCGCTGTAACAGCTGATAAGAAGAGAGGATGAGAAGCTGATATGGCGATCGGAGAATCGGTTGTAACCGCGGATCTGCGACCGTCTTAGCCGTGGAAGCCCTTCTTTGAGACTGTCTCATTGAATAGTCCAAGATTCTGAGTGAGTGAGAGTGACGGATGCTGCCAAGGATGCAGCAGCAGCAGCGGATCTTGAGACAACCGATTAAGCGGCAGGAAATCGCCTAGGAATTTGCCGCTCCAATAAGCTACAGGAGAACCTAATGGCGAAGCAAGACCAGATGCTTCAAAGCAGCCGTGTGGAGATTGACAAGGGATTTTCCTGTAGAACTCAGATGAAACCGTCAAAACAATCAATATAGAAAGACTAGTGCCATCTCCACTTACTATTGAAAGAAAGACAAGTGGCACCCACCTTTCACTATTATACTCGGGACTTCTTCTCTAGGCTATTCTCTGGGGTGAATCTTCTGCTTACTCTTCTGCCTAATCTCTTTAGAACGGGGATTTCCGCCTTTAACCCTCAAGATAAGCATAAGCTTATTCGCCCTTCTGGAAACTTCTTCTAGAAAACTCTTCCCTAAACTGACTATTCTAGTTATAAGGGAAAAGGAATTCCAGATCGGTTATTACATCTACGCTGACTCTACTAGAGGATGACCCTAGGCTATAACTGGCTTACTCTTCTCTAGTTCGCTAGGCATTCTAGACTGAATCTTCTATAGTATAGTAGGGAAGGAAAGCCCCTTCTTCTTTTCTTAAAGCAGGAGCGCACGCAGTCTTAATTGATTCAACAATTGCTAGACTCTCTTTATTCAAATAGAAAAGAAAACTCTTCTTCCGGTTCACAGCGGATATGCGACAAAAGATATGCGAAGAGCAGAGATGATCACAGTAGCAGCTTGCCAAGTGCAAAGTATTAGCGCGGTAACCCATAAAAAGCGTTGTTCTTTATCTTTCTTTCCTATACACTCCTCAAGCTTATCGACTGGGCTAAAAGCGTGCGAGCCCACGTCCGGTTGTCCTATGACTGAAATGGACCTTTTCCTCTTGTTGTTTGGCCTGGCCTATACCAGTTCGTATAAGATCAGGGCCTTTTCTTCTGTTTGTGGGAACCTGAAAAAAAAGAACCTGTAGCTACAGCCGTTCCTTCAGTCTTGCGGCATAGATTCACCATGTGCATGATGAGCAAGATGTATGGGCGATCCCTATATGGAGGGAGACCTGAGATGAGATGTGTGTCTACGAAATGACCAGGGAATAAACTGATCGAGACAAGGCCCGATACGAACTGACAAACGAATATACCAGCAGCAGCCGTAGCACCAGTAAAAAAACAGTAGTTGGAGTTTCTCCGGCTTTCTTCCCTGCCTCTATATGAATTCTTCCTAGCCGCAAGGGACAGAGCCTTCCAGTGTTTATACCAGCGATCAAATTCTAGAACTTGCTTCCAATGCGAGGCCTGCCTATCTCCCAAGGCAAGCCCTGAATCTCTGACAACCGGAGTGGATTTTGCCTTTTTCAGTTTTTAAGAGAAAGTAGGACACGTTACATTCAAGCGAGTGCTCCAGTGAGTTCCTTATTAGAGTAGAGTCTTTTCCAACCATTGGAAGTGACATTAGGAGTTATAGTTTTCTTAATAGAGGTAGAGTAGCTTTCGATGTCGTACCAGCCTCAAAAAACTCTATCCATTCAGCCGAACCAATTGCTGTACTCAGATCTGAGCGCATAGATCTCTCTCTGGGCCTATCTAATAGCATATCTGGAAGTGATAGGATATCTTATGATGACATCTTTTCTGGTATATCTGTTGGCGCTCTAGCTCTCTAAAAAGGAGCTGTAGTTCTAGTGAATGCTTATGGATTTTGAATGCCCATCCCTTCTCCCTGTTAGCGCTTTCGACTTCTCATCTTTCAGATGTGATGTAGCCGTTCGATCAAAGAAGGAAAATCCAGCTGATAAGTTAGAGATAACTAGTTTGAGGTTCCGGTTCTCGAGCAGGTGAGTTTGAAAAAGGCTCAGCCCTTCTCGAACTCGTTCTAGTTGCTTTTCCTCTTTTTTTGTAAACTCAGATAGTTCTTCTGTGTTTCAGGCAAAATAGAAAGATATATCAGCAGTTCCTTTGTAAGCTAAGCCCCCAACGATGGTAGTTGCAGTGGAGGTTCTAAGTTATCCTGTTGTGAGCAATAAGTTGGAAAGCCTTGAATTAAAAAGAAGTCTTAGGCATCTTTTCCAAGAGGGTTCGCGGGCAAGCTAGAAAAGCCCTGACTTTACATCAGTCCCTCTTTCGGGTACGATTTATAGATAGTAGTCGTCTCTGGCCATAGTTATTAGTCCCCCTTGGAATTTTTTTCTTCTGAACAGATTCTCTCTCATCCAATAGCATATTCCCAGCAGTGGTTCAATCTGGTTTCCGTTGCTGTCGATACAGCTTAGGTAGTAAGAGTTTCTACGGATAGTAGTTTCTAGGGCTTATGCCTGAAAGTCGTCTTAAGCTCTTCCATCCAGCCAGTGCTAGAAAGAGGTGCTTCCATCGAATGTGAGGACAGCCAATTCAGTGTAATGATATATTCTGGCTATCCAGTGAGTTCGTTCAAAAAAATGCTCTATTCGGCCTTGGGCCTTGCTCTCCTTAAATAAAGATACTTTTTTTCCCATATACCTAGACGGAGAATGACAATTTTGAATACGCTTTCTGGACCTTCAGATTCAATAACAGATATTGGGGGAAGGTCAAAGTCAAACTCTTTCGTTCCAGTGAAAAGGCAAACACATCCAATTGCACTTTACTATACTTCGTCTTTTAGAATATGAAAAGAAGGAATATTAATAGTCTATTTAGACTAATAGATAATAGAGTAACCTGCCATTAATCTCTCTTATGTAAACCAGTGAGAAGGCAGAAAGAAGGAGTCTTTTTGAGAAACGATCTAAGAGTCTGGCCTAGTCGGCTTGGAAGACTTTTCTATTCTAAAAGGCAAGCTAGGTCAAAGGCTAGCGCCGGAAAGGAGATAAAAACTTTCTTTCTCTCATTTGAACTCTTAGAAAGCAGGCCAGTTCTAAGGATTGGAGTACTTCTGTAAGCAAGCCCAATGAAAGTGACAATTTGATTAATACATTAGTTGAAAACTAAATCGAGTGTGAGTTCATAGTCAGCTATAAAAAGTCTAGGGACGCTGGTCCAAGCTAGTTCGTTTTCAACCCTTAGCTTAGGCGAGCTCCGTTGCAGTCAGCCTAAGTTTCTTGCCAGACTATGAGAGTGCCCCATGAGATTGATGTGTTACCAACTATGGTTGGGAATTGCTGGTAGTTTAAGTAGTTCCTCGGGTTTTGCTCCTATCCCACCCGTTGATGCTATGGTTACTAGTCTGACAGCTGACCCTACTCTTGAAGGTTCTTCCATGGCTGTTGTTTTTTGGACCCTTTCGACTCCAGAGCCAGTTGTTTCTATGTCTAATTCCTTTGCTGCTTTGTAGAATGATGATTTTAGTCCTGTTACTAAGGAGTGTATTAGCGATGAGGATCATGTTGATGCTTCTGGCTCTTCGGGCCGGCTACATGGAATTGGCTTGCTAAATCGGAGTTGTTAATTGGTTCCAGTAAGCCGCTAAACATAGCATTAATCATTCAACTTCTGCCGCTTGCGCCTTTCACTATTGACTCTGACGCCGTCAGTTTAAAATCTTACCCTTTTTTTATAAAGTAGATGAACCGTCGGTATTTTGTTGTTGGTTGTGAGCACGGCTTCAATGTTGCCGCGACATGAAACAAGAACTTCGACGATCTCCCCTCTTGCTTCGCCATTAAGCTAAAGTGACTAAAGGACTAGGAACAATTGATAGGGATCTGAAAAACGTTATAAATATATAGTAGCTCCCTAAACGAACGACGCGCTACGCCTAGAGCTAATACAATTAGGCCAGAACGGAGTGACTTAGGTGCCCCTGAAATTTCATGGTGATTGGTTATCAAATCTTTCGGTCAACCTTGCCTCGCCACAAACATCAAACCGGAAACAGTGTTCTAACTTACCTTGCGCTTTACCTCCGCCCTGGATCGCCGGATAGCCTCTCTCATTTATGTAACTTGACCCCCGTCCCATAACATGAACTGAAATAATCTACTAGTCATCCTGTAACTGCTGTTGATACTTGTGAGTCAGCCAGCCTTCAAAGGAAAGAGGTACAGAACGCACTGGAACTCGAAAACTTGCCTTTTCCGTCAGCAATAGGACCACTCAATGCTGCATTCAAAGAGAGGAAAGAACCGGTCTCTTTCTAAATACACTGAGGTCTGCTCTCCAAGAGGATGGCTCTGAAAGAGAGTTCGACCTTTCCATTTGCCATTTCAAGCGCCATAAGTGAGTCAATGGGTCAATAGCCCTAGCCCTTCTGTCTTAATCGATCGTGTCCTGACTCAATCCGTTCTTCCCTTCCTTCTTTCTTCGGCTTGAAAAGCCTTGTTCCGGATCAATGCTATCTTCTGTTAGAAATGCATAGGGTCCCCATACTGAAACAGTGCAAATTCACCTCGATGAAACTTCCTCCTATGCCTTATCGGGCGTCGGGCGAACCCGTGGGTTATGTTTTGGTGTCAACTTCAAAAAATGCTTATTCTGGTTCCATCAATTGCAGTTTTTCTGGGTGTAGACGGGGCCGAGGACATGGAATCGTAAATTTACCCTTAGAGTGCTTGACCCGTGACCTGTCTTGTTGCTCCCTGGGCAAAGAGACACTAGATGTTTTCCCAGAAATCGGTAAATTCTGCCTTGTTAGTGCTCTATTCAACCGGCTTTCTTTAGTCGTCCAGGTCTGATCACTTCACATCAACTCAGCAGAAAGCTAGATTATCAACTTCGGAGTGGCAAGTATCGGAAAGAAGGGCCCCATGGCATAATAATCAGGCATTAGAGTCGGCTCTCAGCCGGTCTCTTTGGTTGGTGTCTTGTCCTTCACACGATGAGTCAGTGTCTCCCAACGCAGCGACAGAAGCGTAACGAGTGGTCCTCTGAACTAACCCTAGATATACGATGTCTGCTAACCTTCCAGTTATAGGCATACCTATTGCCTGATCAGGTGCATTTCACGCTTCTACGATTGAGTACGAAACTGATTCACCTGATCGTGTTTCGAATTACGCCCTTCAAGGCACTCATCACTCTTCGAGCACGGCCGTATTTACTTGTATCGGAAATAGCAGCATCGGCTTGAGAATTCTCTTATTTCTTTCCCGGACCAACCTTAGAAAAGAAAACAAGATCCCCTCATCTGTGTCGGCTTCAAAAGACTCAATATCGTCAGCTGGCAGTGGTCAAGGCCTTTCTTCAATCTTTAGGCACATAGACCGCGCATTGGTCCCCTCTAATCTCCATGATCCCTTCATCGGTTGGGAACCTGAACAGCTAGTGGTACGAAGAGGGTACTGCCTTCATTTCATGAATCCATCCAAGGCGCTTTATTTCAGATTTTCTTCATAAGGTTGGAGAGGAAAGCCAACTTCAAACTAGTCCTCTTTCTACGGTATCCCCGTAATAATGGAATAAGGGGAGAGGGATAAAAAAAGCACGCCGCCTTCCGGAATCAAAAAGCTGCAAATATCTTGCAGAGGCGAGTGGGAATATAAATAAGATGAATGGGGCCCTCATTAAGAAAACAATTCTATTACCTTTCAAATTCCTCTCAAAATCTTTCTTGACTGGACTGGCCAGGAGCTTCGAGATTCGACCCTAGCCCTGAATGTCCCAGCCTCTGAATGGAGAACCTCTTCCATCTTTCGATGGATCGATAGAAGGAGCTAGAAACCTTACCCATCGGCCTCATAACTTCTCCGATCTTTGGATCGAGGAGGCAGGGCGCTT
>JBBNAG010000014.1:7500-17500 GCA_039657325.1 Stephania cephalantha | reverse complement strand
AGAGAGGATAAGACAAAGACAAGAGGAAGAAGTAAGGCGACGCTTTACCTTAGCCTTTTCTTTTTTTTTATAAGGGCTTTGCCTTTGAAAGAAGAAGGGCTTAGGCATTCCGTCGAATCAGTAGTTAGGGGAATGGAATTGCTGTTTTCGGCTTTGCCATTCGAATTTGCTCTTAGAAAGGTAACTATCATCTCAGATAAGGCGACGGAAGGGAATGATTTCACATTAGTAAGGCAAGGAATAGGAGTAGCAGTCACTGGTCTTTCTTTAGCAGGGATAGATCGAAAAAGGGAGCAACTCGTAGAGGAATTCTACCTTTTGGTTTATCCTATACTATATACTATAATAGGCTCTTAGCCAGCTCAAGAATTCACTCTTTGTTGAGATGAGACAGTTGGGATGGAGCTTTCTCCCATAGCAAGAGAAGAGGGGATTTGGCTCTTTGAAGGACAACTACTATTTCATCAACAGCTATTGAATCCGGTCTTTGAGAATCCGTTGCACATGAATACACTGTTACAGAAGGAGCTGCACTGCAATAAGACGTCGGAGGAAAGTTCCTGAACCGAGCTCACTGAAGCATATGCCAGAAAAGGAATTTCGCCTAAAGCACACAAGGAATGGAATGGCATCCCGGGAAAATGGCTGAATCCGACTCTGAGATGATTTGGAATGCAGAAGGAGATTCTCCGACTATCTTTCTTTAATAGGCTACTTGGAATCCCGAGTAATAGAAGAATCATACAGGGGAAGGGGGGCTTTCTTAAGGATTCGATATCGCACGGGAAGTGAGATGCGATCTTTCCTCAAGCCCATGCCATCAGAGCTCAATTCCATCGAGGGGAACATTGGTCACTCCCAGCCTACTTAGGTTAGGTTAGGGCGCTAGAGTCAACTTCAACCACAGCAGGATCGGTGATAACAATATCATCACCGAGTACTGCGTATTTATCCAAAAGCTCACCAGGCCGAGCCTGCTCTGCAGCCCACCACACAACCATGTGATGGAGACAATGCAAATAAAGGCCAAGAAGCGTAGTATCCAAGCGGTTGTCCAGCCACAAAAGAAATATGATAGAACTTCCTCTTTACAAAGGGGATCTCGAAGATGTTCCAAGCTAGTGCGGAATTCACCACACTAGAGGCGAACGGCCGATCGAACAGATAACACATTATCTAGAACAGGAGTACCAAAGGCCAACTATCCGTGGCGGACTTCAAGTCGAAACAATATGTTTTCTGCTCGCCAACTAATCGATCTAGAGGTTTCAGTTGATCAAACGTACCATCAGTTGGTAAACGCTTGAGAACCCCTTACTACCACTTCGTGGTCTTCTTTGTTGTAGTATGTCAGAAATGTCACCTAAAATGCTTCTTTTTTTACAAAAGAAGAGTTCCAACGTTTCCAAAACGCTTCCCGTGGAAGCCCAAGCTTAGTCCACTACTCAACTCAGGTTGGCGGGTGCTTGTGCATACAATAGTCTAAAATTCCTTAATCTTAGTCCTAGGAAGAAGGGGATATTCATTTCAGCCAATTTTCTTTGCTTGGGGGAGTTCCCCCAAACTCCTCGAAGTCCCACATCCAACTCCCAATAACAACTTCACCTCCTTAAAGCACTTCAAAGACAGCCGATTCAGCTTACTAAGATGTCTTCTGCTGGTATGGTACTTGCTTATGAATATGAATACTCTTGGCAGGAAAACTAGGGGATTTGGCACAGCACGCACCCTTGTGAAAGAGCGTTATCACCCTTTTCATAATGAAACTGACTATGTCATAGCCTCATTCGTGGACTCGTGCTGCTAATAAAAACCTTTCATTCACTTCGAAACCAAGACTAACGGATTCTTTATGGAGGGGAAGGAAAAGACAGGTTAAGCCTAGAGAGTAGAGTAGTGTGTAGGAACTGAGCATACGCTAGAATCACGCGCATTAAGGGCAGCTTCTGCTAGGCAATCATCTTCTAATTCATTTTTTTCTACAAACCTAGGCATTTGACGCTACTTTTCAATGTTAACCTTCTTGACCGCAGAATGAAGGAAGTAGCAACTCCAGGAAAAATGTATGAAAATAACCACACCTCCCTGCACTCGGCTTGTCCTACCGTGTCGTTAGATGGTCTGAGTGGCTGTCAAATGGGTAGCTGGCTCTACGAACCTATCCATATAGAGTCCCGTAGGAGTCGCAACTCCGCGAGTGAAAGCCCCTCCCTCACTTCACTTCCCGATTTTTCAATACAGCGAAGCGTGGTTGGCAGCCGGGACCTTTCCAACCATTTTCTGCTCGAGTTCCAGTTTCAGCTTGATAGCTATATCTTTCCTTTTTGAACTTCACATATAGCTCATCAGCTTGTGACTTCGCACTCTCAGTTTCGAGATTGGGAATCGACGGAACTGCCCTTTCTTAATTAGAAAGGTTATTTAGGTAGCTTAGCAGGTTAGATTTACTGAAGGTAATTCAATCGCTGAACGTTCCTATCTAAGAGTTTTCAATTTCCCATGGAATCAGGGGGGTTTTCCTCGCAACACTGGTAGTGTTTGCTTTCCCTTGCTTGGTAATTTATCTTTGCGATCCCTTTTCTTACTTAGCTTCTCAAAAAGGGCGAAGGAGGACTTCGCTAGTTGCGCAGTTTCAAAAGAATAAGTAGGGGCTACTTCCTTCCTTAGGTGCACCCTCTCAAATAGGGGTGAGTGCTTTATGAAACCACCGCAATCCATTGGGTTTTCTTCCCATTTCAAAAGAGTTTGATTTGATCTTCGCGGGAACGTCGTTGGGATGTAGATCCTTAGTCTCACAGGGAGGAGTTGTTTTCTTTCCTTCAAACACTGTGGTTTCAGCCTGATAATGGAACGGCCCGCCTGGCCACTATGAATGAATATTACGTCAATAGAGTAAGTCGTTCTTTCCGTTGTGCCCTTAACACGAAGCTAGGGCAGCGATGCGAACGCTTGTGAGTGCATTAAGTAAGTGCTGGTACGAAGCAGGTCAATTGTGCAGGAGCGAGCCCTGGCCTTGGAAGCCATCCATTCAAGCCTTCCCGGTTTGGTTTTTTATCGGAGTTTTCCAATCCATATGATATGGCTTTAAAGCTTCCTAGCCTGGGTTGCTGTGAAGCATGAAAACATGAGCGAGCTCAGTCTTTCGCTACTCGTGCGACCCTGCGTCATGGCTTTCAGAAGGGCCTAAAGTGCATGATGATTCGATTTCCGAAATATATAACAAGGCCTCCTCTTGCTGTCCTCTTTCTTTCTCTCTCCTATTGACATAGCAAAGTATGGTTCTATTGAGCGTGATACCCCCGCTATGGTGGCAATCTTATCTTATAATAGAAATCAAAGCATTAGTAAAGTAACTTCCAAACCGAATAGAAAGAAATGACATGAAATAAGGATTGATGGGGAGCGACTCTGACTTACTGAGGCAAGCTCGTCCTGAAAATGCTCTATGGCCGAGACCACGCAATCTTGATGCCAATGGAAGGAATCCTCCCATGGGCGCCACTCTACCTACATCATGTTAAAGAGGGATTTGGTAAGATGAAAGTAAGCCGAAGTGAATTCATTCCATGATGAGCAACGGGAGTAACTAACCTTCTCAGTGGTTAACATGTCAATCTGGGCCCGGTTCACGTCAGCTTGGTGGGCCATGCCACGCCTCTTCCTATTACTTGTTCACCACTTCCTTTTCCGTTCCAAGGGCTCTGAGTCTTTGAGGATGGGGCAACAGAAGTCGAAGTACTCATATCTCCGTTCAGAAAGAGGCTCGACCAATAAGGAGAGGTAAACGAATACTCCTTCGCTTACTCATTCCTCTGTATGGCTTGGGGGTTGGCTTGCTTGGGCGACTAAAAAGAAAGTAGGAGTTCTACTTATGATATCTCCTAGCTGGCTTGCCGGACTGACCGACTAGTAGTTCTAATACCTCCCCTCCACATCCTTTGCTTGCTGCTTAGGGGTTGCTGGTTCGGGAAAGGAGTAGAACTTGAGGTACGAAGTAGCTCGAGTGATAGCGAGAGGGCTCAGACTATTCATTCACAGATAAGTTCACCTAAGAAGGGGCGAAGGCTACTTATAAGGTATAAGCTTCTTCGAGAAGAAGTTGAGAGAAGGAATGCAAGGTTGACTCTTTAGTCTTCGGCAGGAGGAGAAGTGGATTCCCTTCCAAAGAACAAGGAATCCTTGATGCTTCTCAAATGTCTTGAAGAATGCTCTCCTTGATGTGAGGTAAATGTGAGGGAAAGAAAGAAGTGAAGGGCTAAGTCAGTTCACAGTTAAACTCCGAGAGGGGAGTATGAATTCCACTCCGATCCTAGTTAGCCGAGTAGCTTTAAAGCAATCTACCTTTAGCTAATAGCTAGATTAGTTCTCCCCAATACTGATTAGTTGGTCGAGCACCTTGTCCCCTATTCCTTCGATCGGAACTGGCAACTTAACGTCTTCCCCTTCCCTGGGGTATCCCCCTCCCGCTAGTTGGTTGGTTGGCTGACTTGAGCTAACAAGGGGCTTAGTTCAGGTGCCGCACGCTTTCCTTAGCAAGCAGAGTGCTAAGGCCGTGACAAGTGGTAGCAGAGCCAGGTTAGGTGGGGAGTAGCCTTTGTTGTAGGAAGTCCTCATAGTAAGCGCATATGAGGTGGCTAATCCGGACCAGGTTCGAGAAGGGGTCCCAAGCAGAAGAGGAGAAAGAGAATATGCACCATTCCTCCTATGGAGACTGGTCTCTATGAGGAAGGAGAGAGCCTTGAGTCAGAATTAGAAGAGCTTAAAGGAGAGATTCAAGAATCACTCTATGCTTGGATGGATAAAGAAGCAAAGGAAAAGGGGGCATTCCAAAACTGCACTTTGGAAGAAAGCGGCCACTCTACAAGAAAAGATAGAAGAAATGTGCTGGGACTTAAAGCAGAAATGCCGCAGGCAGCAACATCTTCGCCGGATGTTCTAAAGCAGACGAAAGCTGGAAGCAGATCAGAAGAACGATAAGATAAACTTTCAGTAGTGAGGGGTGCTGATGAGCGAGAAGAGGCTATGGGAACAACGCTTTGACTGCAAGAGATCCCATGAAAACTATTTTGATATTGAAAAAATGGAATGAAGGTAACCCCCAAGACAAAGCACTTTCTTTCCTTTGAAAGAAGCTAAGCATATAATAACCAAGAAGGCAGAAAAGGGATCCTTTCATGCGATTCAATCTCAAATCAGGGGATTCCATGGTCAATAGATAGGCAATTCAATAAGTTCAACTGGAAAAGGGACTCTTCAGTCTGAAAAAGGAGTCTGTACTCTGCTCGCATAGCAAAGACACTGACAGCATCACACGGAGGCATTTAGGATTTCTCGTATATTGGCTTCATAGATCCATTATCAAAGTTTCACCAGCAAGTCTCATTTCAGAGCACTTCTTCAACATAGCTGTACATCTGAATATCGGGACTCAAGTTGCCTTTGGGGTTCTGGTCACAGCGAACTTGTACAACGACTTTCATGCTATAGTCGATAGATCTCGACGCGGTTTTCCGGATTCTGTCAGAGTGCTGGCAAAATTCCATTTGCTGCAGGCATGGTGTTGGGAAAATTTTCCGAATAGAAGAGCATCCCTGAGCAATTCAAGAGGCGCATCGTTTTCAAGGATAGTTAGATGGCATAGAGTAAGCTCGATCTCCGCGGAAGATATTAACATGAAATTCCATGTCTGGAGGCCGTATTCTCAGGGGTCAAGCAAGTAGAAGGCCCCAAAGTCTATGACAAGGCTTTCAAGATTCATAACAATGTCCTCCCGCACTGCGTAATACTCAATTTCTTTCTTTTTCTTATTTTTTCGAAGGAAATTTACTTTACTAGCAGCATTATGAACAATCAGGTAAGAAAATCGAAATGGAGTACCCTGAGGTAGATTACAACCCTCATCGTGTAGGGCTACAATTTGGATTCGACCAGGGACTGCCAAGCAAATATCCGCCTACATCACCACTTTTGAAGGAGGATCGGGAACCAGCTAAGGCACCGTAGCGTCCCCTAAAGGCGTAACTGACAGGTTCTGTTCTATCTGCCCATCCGAGTCATCCCGTACTCCAAAAAGCAGAGGTGAGGTCCGGAGAGTGGGACGGATCTACCTGGCCAAGGTGCCAATGTAAAGTGGTTCTCCGAAATGTTGAAATATGGCTCGTGCTTTTCGGGAAGGCAGGTCCGATCAGTCCTTCTCCAATTAGCATCTCGCCTGATCTCTGCTGAGTGAATAGCAGCAAGTGCTAGTTCCAATCAGTAAGAATTTGATGCGCGGGATCTTTACTGTGACGAGTAAGAAAAGATGAAGTACTACGGATATCATAGCTTTATAAAAAGTGATTCAAATCAGTGAACTGTAATCGTCCAAGCCAGCGGGTAAGGTGAACCAGACCGGGCAGGTGAACGAACAAGGAAAGTAGAGGATTCAGATTCGGATAGGCGAGTCAAGGCGTTTGTGTGAAAACTCTATCTGTCTAAAATAGAGATGGGAAGAACAGAGGAAGCAAGGCAAGCTAAACCATTCCATTAGCTTCGGAGGGGGGCAATTCCGCACCCTCGGAGGGCGTTAGCACTTGACTGTTGATGCATTTATCAGTTCCATCTTAGGCGGTAAGCACAGGAGTTTGATTGCTGGAATGACATTCTCGGGACAAGACCCTTTCCTACCCTTCGAGGTACGTACCTTTTCTTCAAGGAAGCATAAACACGCCGGTTCATTTATAACTTTCCCTTACCCATTGAACGAGGAGACGGGAGTGAGAGGGTGATATAAGACGGAAGCAAAGAAAGATTCAGCGAGTGACTAGTTTGCTGATGAGGGAGAGAGAAGGAAAGGCCGAAACGAGATTGCCATTCCCCGATTAGGGCTCAGGTCTGGTTCAAAAGGCAAGGGGCGAAGCGGTTCCGCTCGGGACTCTCTTAGGAGCTAGGTAAGATAGTCAGGCCTGCTTTTTTGAATATCCTTTACTGCCTTCCTTTATCAGACCAGACTGTTCTAAGAGGGCAGGGGAGACGGAGAACGAATCTCATACAGTACAGCTATGATCGGGCAATAGCGCAGATAAGATCAGACTGAATGTGTGAAGGATATGGTTCTGGTTCTCTTCTGTCCCGTTCCTTCAATCAAAGAACAATCCAAGCCCAGGGCTAGTGCCAGCGCATAGTCAAAGTCTTCCCTGCTTGCCTAACCTCCACTCCTTCTAGTCGAGTGTCTTGCGACGCATTTAACGATGAGAGAAGGCGATACCGAAGAGAAGAAGTCAAGGACACTGGCTACTCTATCAACTCAATTTCGTTGCGTAAGTGAGGATGCCAGTCATCAGAGTCTGAACTTGAAATCTTTCGTAGGCTCATCTCGTCGATTGGCATTCCGATCCTGTATCATTCATAGATAGTCGGCACTTTTAGTCATAGGCTATCGCCCATTCCTGATAGCCGCAGCTCTGCCCGTTCCCTATTCCATTAAAGAAAGAATGGGAATTGATCTGACAACGGCGGGGCTAAATCCATCTCTTTCCATCTCTCTTTTCGCAAAACTTGCTTGCTTTCATGAAGCCGACCTTAACAGACATCTCTTCGATTTTCGTAGATGGAAGATCGATCCGGTGAATCAATTCAATTAGATGCCGCTTACCGCACTATAAGGATAAAAAAGAAAAAGGAAGAGAAAGAGAGCCTATTCAAGGAGTATGTGGAGCACTATTATCTGAAGTAATAGGCTATGGCATCTGCACCCGCTACAGAAACTTTCAAAGCGCTTTCTCAACCTCCCATTGCTCTATCTCCGATAGCACGTAGCCGATAATGAAGACAGATATATAGAAAGTGTGCCGCGTGTGATTGATGCATAGGAGCAGCTAACTTCTTAGTTACCTAATACCGAATCCTTCCTTCTCCTATCCTCTTGGGAAAGAAAGCAGCTGTTTCCCACCCCTCAGGAAAGTAGGAAAGATCGTATAAAGAAGAGTCACAAGCTCTTTTTAGGCCTTTAAAGAAAGAGGCTTCAGTCATCGGTTCGAATCCGAATAAGGGCTTTTCTTCTTTCTTTTTTTCGGTATGCCGCTCCGCGAGCAAGGAGCGCCGCGAGCAGAGCGAGAGAACGAAGTGGGCTGTGGTGATGTCAGAATTTGGACCTATTTGTATCTATTTAGTGATCAGTCCGCTAGTTTCTTTGATCCCACTCGGTGTTCCTTTTCCATTTGCTTCCAATAGTTCGACCTATCCAGAAAAATTGTCGGCCTACATAAAAAAGATAGCCCAAGTTTCGTTTCATCTTCTTTCCTCCATTCTTTTCTCCATTTCTTTTTGAGTACTCAAAAAAAGCTTTCGCTTTCTTCTTTCTTATATATATTTCAAATATTTGATTTCATTTTCTTCGTTTTTTTTTTTCATTTTTTGATTCATTTTTGTGGGAGTTTGATGACCCGGCTTTCGGGAACAAAAGGATTCTTCCATCTGAGGGCTCGCAAGCTACGAGCATAGGCCCAGCTCCTAACAGGAATGTAGCCGGCCCTTCTAATCCTGGGCCGATGGAAATTCCCCTGTCTACAATTTCTCAGGATCTTATATGGGATTCCCTTTACTAAAAAAAAACCAATGAGTCTTTTCAGAGAAATTCAGAAAGCACACAAGGCGATCGGGGAGCACATCCTCGAATTGAGGAGACAGGAAGGGATGCAGCTCCCAGGTGGCTTCAAGACGGAGCGCTTGGTGGAAATGCTTGAAGAGAAGTATGGCGCGCAAGAGATGATTCCCATAGAGCGAGATATGCGCGAAAATGGTATTTCTTCTAAATTTTATAAGGAGACCAAGACTTTTTTGAATCTTTTAAAGCGAGATGGAGTGACAGAGAAACTATTACGAAATGAATGGAATGGTCGATGCTAAATCGTGGAGATGTTAGAAGGTGCAAAATCAATAGGTGCCGGAGCTGCTACAATTGCTTCAGCGGGAGCTGCTGTCGGTATTGGAAACGTCCCTAGTTCCTCGATCCATTCCGTGGCGCGAAATCCATCATTGGCTAAACAATCATTTGGTTATGCGATTTTGGGCTTTGCTCTAACCGAAGCTATTGCATTGTTTGCCTTAATGATGGCGTTTTTCATCTTATTTGTATTCCGAAGGTATTGCACAGGAAAAAGGTTTTGGGCTGGTCGATCTAATTTCCGGACTATCTGGCTGGGAGACCAAACTCTTGGGCTTTGGAATATTTCTTCTTCTGTTTCTGTTTCTTTTTTTGCTTTACGTTTTCTTTTCCTTTGATTTCCGAAAAATCAAAGAAACAGAGGAGAAAACCATCAGTCTGCCAAATCTATAGGGGGCGCGGTTGTTCACGAATTTTCTTATAGTTGGGTCAAAGGAGTCTCCTCAAACCCACTTTTCTTTTTAAGAATGGCATCAAAGTTATCAATGATAGCCTTCCATTTAATGGGTCTCGACTTCTCCGCTATAATTTTCCCAGTAGTTCTTATAGGAGCTATAGCCGTTTCATTACTAAAAGAGTACTTTCAATGTGTATAAAAGCACAGAGAAAGGAGGCCCCCAGTCCAAGTATCATAGCATGGTAAGGTGGCTTGAGCTGGGGGAAGGGGTAGTGGAGATGGTGGGCCCCCTAAAATTCAAGCTGATCGAAAAAGACTGAGAAAAGAAAGAAGGGACACCTTAGACTAGACTTTATATAAAAAATTTCTTTATAATAGAATAGTGTTCAGTTCAAAATCTTTTCTAGTTTTAGTCGCATCAAGGAAGCTTTTATTTACCGGGATTGGCTTGTGAAAAGGCTACTCTGGAAAGGCTGACTTTCAAGGTCTATCCCCTCAACCCCCGTAATGCAATGGAACGTTTTATCTACGACCTACCGAGCACTGAGCCTTGAGCCGAAAGTCTAGATTCTGTTCTCCACGCGTTCTATCTCCTCTCCGCTCTACGGTAGTAATAAGTACGTAAACTCTTTCAAAAGTTGTGTTGTACTTTCTTTTTGACTTAAAGGTGATTTTGCCAT